>CAUYRH010013043.1:0-21237 GCA_963574655.1 Perodicticus potto | reverse complement strand
GGGGGGGGGGGCGGGGGGGGGCGGGGGGGGGTTGGGGGGCGGGGGGGGGGGGGCACGGGAAGGGACAGGGAGGAGGAGGGAGAGGACAGGAGCAGAAAGGGAGGGGAGAGAGGAAGATGAGGGGAGGTGGAAGTGAGGGGACAGAGAGGGGTGAAGGGAGGAGAGGAGGGGAGGGAGGGGGAGGGAGGGATATGGGGAAGGAAGGAGTGAAAGGAAGAGAGTTAAGGGAGGGGAGGAAGGAGAGGGGGAAGGGAGGGGTGAGGGGAAGAGAGGGTAGGGGAGCAAAGAGAGGGGGAAGAAAGGGGTGGGGTGGGAGGGTGGGAGGTGGAGTGAGGAGGAGGTAGGAGAGGGGAGGGGGAGTGAGCAGAAAGGGAGGGGTGAGGGGAGGTAGGAGAAGGAGAGGGAGGGGGAGGAGGAAGAAGATAGGGGAGAGTGAAGGGAGGGAGAGGGCAGGGGTGAGGGAAAAGGAGGGGTAAAGAGGAGAGATGGAGGTAGGGGAGGGAGAGGGGAGGAGAGGGAAGGAGAGAGGAGTGAAAGGGAGGGGTGAAGGAAGGGGGGAAGAGGTAGCATTCAAGGATGGACTGTTAGGCCTCTCACTGCTCCCTTAGGGCTCTGCTCTCCATGGCCTGGAGTCGCCCCAGGCCACACCAGGCTCTGACTCTCAGGCCCCTGAGGAAAAGCTTGGGGGAGGCGCTCAGCCTCACACGTGTGTCCCTGACTAGCCAGAGCTGGATTATTGGGGCCCCTTTACCTAGGGTGGGGGCCAACTCCATCCTCCCTCAGTGTCTCACTTTCACTTCTGACAGAGCTGGGCCCTTTACACACCCAGATTTCAAGCCTGGAACTCAGAACAAGACCCTCACTTTTCTCAGGCCCCCAGGTTGAAGCTGGTGGAAGTCACATCTGGAACAACCCCCCCCCCCACATACGGGGCTTTCCAGGGTTGACAGAGGGGCTGAATGGGTTGGGCGATTGGACAAAAATAAACTGTGGGGCTGCTATGGGGATGTAGCAGGGCCTCTCTCTTCTCCCTTAGGGCCCACCCTCTTTGGCCCCGAGTCACCCCAGGTCTCAACAGGCTCTGACTCCCTCAGTCTTCTGAGGAAAAGCTTGGGGGAGGGGCTTGGCCTCACACCTGGGTCCCAGGGTGGCCCAGGGCCCATAGTAGGGTGAGTACTAGATTATTGGGGGTCCCTCTACCTGGGGTGGGGCCTCCTCAGTCCTTCCTCAGCACTCCACCTGCACTCATGACAGAGCTGGGCCCTCTCACCTCTGTAATGTGAAACCCGGAACTCCGAACAAGTCCCTCACCTCTATCAGCCCCTCACCCGGAAGTCTGTGAAGGTCACATCTGGTCCCAACTTCCCTCACACATGGGGCTTTCTAGGGCTGACAGAGGAGGGGAACAGGATGGGGGAGGGCAGTAATGGGGGAAAGGTCAGAGACGAGGATGGACTGTGGGGCCTCTCACTCCTCCCTTAGGAACCGGCCCTCTAAGGCCCTGAGTGGCCCTGGGTCTCACCAGATTCAGACTCTCACAGTCCCCTGAAGAAAACTTGGGGGAGGGGCTCAGCCTCACACGTGGGTCCCTGGGTGGTCCAGGGTCTATAGAAGGGTGAGAAGTGGATTATTGGGGTCCCTCTACCTGGAATGGGGCCTCCTCAGTCCTCCTGTAGTGCCTCACCTTCACTCGCGACAGAGCTGGGCCCTCTCCCCTCAGCGATGTGAAACCTGGAATTCAGAACAAGGCCCTCCCATCTGTCAGCACCCCACCCGGAAGTCTGTGGACGTCACATCTGGTCCCACTCCCCCACATATGGGGCTTCCCAGGGCTGACAGAGGGGGAACAGGATGGGGGAGGGGGTAATGGGGTAAGGGTCAGAGACAAGGATGGACTGTGGGACCTCTCACTCCTCCCTTATGAACCGGCCCTCTATGGCCCTGAGTGGCCTGGGTCTCACCAGATTCAGACGCCCACAGTCCCCTGAGGAAAACTAGGGGGGGTGGCCCAGGGTCTATAGAAGGGTGAGAAGTGGATTATTGGGGTCCCTCTACTTGGGTGGGGCCTCCTCAGTCCTCCCATAGCCCTCACCTCTGCAATGAGCTGGGCCCTCGCAACAGAGCTGGGCCCTCTCCCCTCAGCGATGTGAAACCCGGAACTCAGAGCAAGTCCCTCCCATCTGTCAGCCCCCACCCGGAAGTCTGTGGACGTCACATCCGGTCCCACTCCCCCACATGTGGGGCTTCCCAGGGCTGACAGAAGGGGAACAGGATGGGGGGAGGGGTTAATGAGGTAAAGGTCAGAGACAAGGATAGACTGTGGGGCCTCTCACTCCTCCCTTATGAACGGCCCTCTATGGCCCTGACTGGCCCAGGTCTCACCAGACTCAGACTCCCACAGTCCCCTGAGGAAAACTTGGGGGAGGGGCTCAGCCTCACATGCGGGTCCCAGGGTGGCCCAGAGTCTACAGAAAGGGTGAGAACTGCACTATTGGGGTCCCTCTACTTGGGTGGGGGCCTCCTTAGTCCTCCCTCAGCATCTCACCTTCAATTCTGACAGAACCGGATCCTCTCCCCTCTGCAGATCTGAAGCCCGGAACTCAGAACAAGGCCCTCACCTCCATCAGTCCCCTACGAAGAAGTCCGTATATGTCACATCCAGCCCCAGCCTCCACACATACGGGGTTCCCCAGGGCTGATGGGGCGGGGGGAACAAGATTATGGGGATGGGGGCGAGGGTTCAGGAATAAGGTTAGAGTGTGGGGCTGCTATGGGGATTAGCACGGCCTCTCTCTCTCCTCCCTTAGGGCCTGCTCTCAATGGTCCTGAGTCACCCTGGGTCTCCACAGGCTCTGACTCCCACAGTCCCCCAAGGAAAAGCTTGGGGGATGGGGCTCAACCTCACAAGTGGGTCCCAGGGTGGCCTAGGGCCCACAGCAAGGCGAGTATGGGATTATTGGGGTCCCTTTACCTGGGGTGGGGCCTCCTCAGTCCTTCCTCAGCACCCCACCTTCACTCATGACAGAGCTGGGCCTTCTCCCCTCCACAATGTGAAACCCGGAACTCCGAACAAGGCCCTCCCCTCTGTCAGCCCCCCACCCGGAAGTCTGTGGACGTCATATCCCGTTCCAACCCCCCCACATACGGGGCTTTCCAGGGCTGACAGAGCGGGAAACAGGATAGGAGGAGGGGGAAATGGGGGAAGGCTCAGAGACAAGGATGGACTGTGGGGCAGCTATGGGGATGTAGCGGGGCCTCTCACTCCTCCCTTAAGAACCGGTCCTCTATGGCTCTGAGTAGCCCCAGGTCTCACCAGGCTATGACTCCCACAGTCTCCTGAGGAAAACTTGGGGGAGGGGTTTAGTCTCAGACATGGGTTATTGGATTCCCTCTACTTGGGTGGGGGCCTCCTTAGTCTTCCCTCAGGGTCTCACCTTCACTCCTGACAGAACCGGGTCCTTTCCCCTCTGCGGATCTGAAGTCCAGACCTCAGAACAAGGCCCTCACCTCCGTCAGCCCCCTAGCGGAAGTCTGTAGATGTCACATCCGGCCCCAGCCCCCCACACATACGGGGCTCCCTAGGACTTACGGGGTGGGAGGAACAGGATAGCGGATGGGGGCGTGGGTTCAGGAATAAGGCTGGAGTATGGGGCTGCTATGGGGATGTTGTGGGGCCTCTCTCTCTCCTCCCTTAGGACCTGCCCTCTATGGCCCTGAGTCACCCTGGGTCTCAACAGGCTCTGACTCCCACAGTCCCCCAAGCTGGGGGACTGTGGGAGTCAGAGCTCACAGCAGGGATTTGAGTACGGGATTATTGGGGCCCCTCTACCTGGGGTGCAGGCCTCCTAAGTCCTCCCTCAGTGTCTCACCTTCACTCCTGACAGAACCAGGTCCTCTCCCCTCTGCTGATCTGAAGCCCGGAACTCAGAACAAGGACTTCGCCTCCGTCAGCCCCTTATGCGTAAGTCTGTGGACGTCACATCCGGTCCCAACCCCACACATACATGGCTTCCCAGGACTGACGCGGGAGGAGGACAGGATGGGGGATGGGGTGAAGGTTCAGGAATAAGGCTGGACTGTGGGGCAGCTATGGGGATGTAGCAGGGGTCTCTCACTCCTACCTTAAGGACTCACTCTCTTTGGCCTTTTGTCACTACCGTTCTCGCCAGGGTCTGACACCCACAGTCCTTTGACTAAGAAGTTGGGATTGGGGAGGTACAAGGGATAGCGGACAAGCATGGACTGTGGGCCCTATATGGGGATATAGCAGAGCCTTTCAGTCCTCCCTTAGGGCCCCGCCCTCTATGGCCTTGAGTCACCCCAGGTCCCACCAGGCACAGTGGTTAGCTTCGCAACTCTGCCTTGGATTTTCCAGGGCTGACACCAGGCAAGAGATGGATTCTTTGGGTTTCTGATGCTCTGGGGCAAATGGATCCCTCAGTCCTCACTCATGACAGCCCTCATCTTGGCTCCTGGCTCCTTGACTAAATGCTCCTTGGAAAATGTCCTCTTCCTTCCACCTCTGAGCATTTGTCCAGCTGCAACCCTTTTAAAAAAATGATGCAAAGTCCCAGGCTACATGCTAAATGGGGAACTGTTGCATCCATGACCAATGTTGAGTAGTGATATATGTAATGTCCTTTTTTTCAAATCTCTTCTGTATCTATGTTTTGTACAATTTTATTTAACTTCCATTGTTTAAGCTTTTTTCTTTAGTAATCTATTATACTTTGAAAAATGTCTATTTTATAAATATTTTCAAAAAATTGCATTTTGTTAGTTAACTCTATGGTTATCTATTTCATTGATTCTGCATTTATTTGTATTATTTTTTATCTTCTACTAAGTTAAGTTTCATATGGTATTTATTCCATAGTTTCTTGAACTATGCAGATGTTTTAATTTTTAAAAAAAATTCTGATACAGAATTACTTAGGCTCTACGTGCAATTAGTGTTATGTAGCTTTATGTGTATGAGTATTAGTTGTCTATTTTAAATTGCACCCGAACATTATGGACACCCTGTATATCCCCAATCAATGGGGTATAAAATTATTTTTGAGAAAACTAAAAAGAATGATAGAAATAGTATGTCACTAAGAGGAGGCTTCAGGGGCCAAAGGCATTATGTTTTATTATTATTACTAGTTATAAAAGAAACTTAAATATATTTAAATGATGTTAACAGAGTTGGGTTTATTGCAGGAATGCAAAGAAGTTTAATACTAGAAACTCAATCAATATAACTGGCCATGTGTAATGGTTAAGGATTGTCTAGGCAAATAGAAACTCTGTAAATATCTAATACAGAGGGAATTCAATGAAAGGTACCAATTATACAAGTGATGGAGAAGACAAACAAGGGAGAGCTGGAGAACCCAATAATTAGCTATATGAGGATGTCAATCTCACCTCTAGGTGGGAAGGATAGAGAGAGGAGATTCGTGTTAATGGAGCTTACTGGGTGAACAGGACCTGGAATCATAGTGGGACTATCTGATGATGGCTACATCCATGGACAATGTGCGCATTGAAGGTGAAGCCACCTGATGCAGAAGGAGAAAAACCTCTACTTGCTCTATCTTCCTGAACCAAAATGTTGGTGACCCTAGGAGTTGTAGCCAGCAGGAGTCAAATCCTGTATATTGGAGAGCAGAGGAGGAGAAAATGAGAGATGGATCTTGGAGCAAATAGTCCCACAGTAATGCTCAAGTGACATTTGACTTCTGCAATTACAAGAGGTGTTCAATATGACTTGTATTCATCTTTTGTTATTGACATATATTGAGTATTACGATTTTACTAGCTTTTTTTTCCTTTCTTAAAATGTGTATAATTTTATTGGCACCCTCTGTATATATGCCACATTTTCTTAATCCTCTCATCAGTTGATGGACACTTAGGTTGATTTTATATTTTTATCATTGTGAATTGTGTTGTGACAAATGTACAAGTACATATATCTTTTTTTAAAATTTCAGTTTAGTATGAGACTACAGACGATTAGGTTATATTGCTTGCATTTGTTAGGTAAAGTCCAAGTTGTAGTTGTACCCCTCCCCCAGAAGATGTGCCATAAACCCCTACATTGTACCTGTTAGGTGAGAGCACACCAATCCCTCTCTCCCCTCCTCCCCACTTACTCCATCCTCCTCACTTGAGTTTAATTGTGTTTTTTTCTTGTACGAGCATGTATTTGTTCAGATACTGGTTTCATATTAGTGTTGTGTGCATTAGATTGTTGCTTTTACATTCTTGTGATACTTTACTAAGTAGAATGTTCTCCAACTCTATCCAGGTTAATACAAAAGATGTAAAGAGATTTACAGATTTTTTTTGATATAATGATTTCTTTTCCTCTGTGTAGATACCCAGTACTGGGATTACAGGATCAAATAGCAGATCTATTTTTTGTTCTTTGAGACATCTCCATACTGATCTCTGTAGAGGCTATGCTAATTTGCATTCCCACTAACAATGTATAAGTGTCTCCTTTTCACCACATTCACCCTAACATCTATTTTTTTTTTCTTTACCTTTTAATAATGGCTACTCTATGCTGGGTAGTTTGTTCATGCCTATAATCCTAGCACTTTGGGAGGCCAAGGTGGGCCTGAATCACCTGAGCTTAGGGAGTTCCAGACCAGCCTGAGCAAGAGCAAGACCCCATCTGTTCTAAAAATAGAAAAACTACTTGGTAATTGTGACAAGCACCTGTAGTCCCAGCTATGTGAGAGGCTGAGGCAGGAGTATCACTTGAACCCAGGAGTTTGAGGTTGCTGTGAGCTAAGCTGAGGCATGGCATTGTAGCTTGGACAACTGAGTGAGACTTTGTCTCACACACACAAAAAATAATGGCCATTCTAATTGGAATAATATTGTATCTCATTATGGTTTTAATTTGCATTTTCCTCATTACAGTAAATTTATACAAAATTATATTTAATAAAAATTGACTTACATTCCTAATACAAAGAAGTAGTAATCTCAAAGTATAAAATTTATCTTCATGAGTCCATGCTGATAAATTACTGAATAAACTAGAGAGGAAGAAGAGACCAATCTCCTCTGCAGAAGAATTAGAAATCATTTATGTAGATACTCCATACTTTTGCAATGTTTGCTGGGCATAGTGACTTTCTTCCAAAGAAAGTACAGTGTAACAAAGGGAGAAATGAATAACTACCTGAAAAACGCTACTCTGCCAGGCAATCAAGATTCACATCAACAGTGATAAGTCACTGTTGATAGTATATGTCTTTGGTATGATGTCATGAGAATAGCAATTTACCTCTGTGGTCTTCTCCTCCCCAAACTCATAATCCCAATATGATCATGACAAAGTCATCATCAAAATTCCAAGAGAGGAGCATCCTACAATATGCCTGACTACTACTCCTCAAAACTTTCAAGGTCAGCAAAACGAAGGAATGCCTGAGAAACTGTCAGAGCTAAGAGGAGTCTAAGAAGACTTAATGGCTAAATATTGTGTAGAATCCTGGATGGGATCATGGAAAAGAAAAATAACATTAAATATCAAGTAAGGAAATCTAAAAAAAGTGTGGACTTTTGTTAATAACGTTTTATCATTATTGGTTCATTAGTTGTGACAAATGTACCATATTAAGAGATATTAATTAATAGAGGAAACTGAGTGTGGGCCTTGTGAGAACTCTCTCTACTATCTTTGCAATTTGACTGTAAATATGCCATTATTCTAAAACAAAAAGCTTGTTAAAAAATGAAAAAAGAAAAGTTAGCCCACTAGATAAAGGATATGAATAGACAACTTAAGCAAACATCATATACACAGTATAGGAAGAAAAATGGAAAACTTGTACTTTGAAATTGTGAATAAGAAAAGGATTCCTGGCTCGGCGCCTGTGGCTCAGCGGGCTAAGGTGCCAGCCACGTATACCTGAGCTGGTGGGTTCGAATCCAGCCTGGGCCCGCCAAACAACAATGATGGCTGCAACCAAAAAATGGCTGGGCATTGTGGCGGGCGCCTGTAGTCCCAGCTACTTGGGAGGTGGAGGCAAGAGACTCGCTTCAGCCCAGGAATTAGAGGTTGCTGTGAGCTGTGATGCCACGGCACTCTATCCAGGGTGACAGCTTGAGGCTCTGTCTCAAAAAAAAAAAAAAAGAAAAGGATTCCTCCTATCACTGTTTCTATTCAATATTTTGACAGAAATACTGTCCAATGCAATAATGAAAAACAGAAGTAAAATAGATAGGAATCCTAAAATAAGAAATGAAGTAAGTGTCCATGATTAATACATGATTAGACTATGTGTAAAGAAAATACATAAATACCAAAGTTAAGCTGTGCAATCAATAAAAGTGAATTTTATGTTTGCTGGGCATAAAATCAATTTGCAAAATGTGAACTTTGTTTCTTCAGCAACAAACAGTGTAAAATGAAAATGAATATTTGTAACTTATCATACCAAAATAGCAAATATTTAAGAGTAAATCTAGACAAAGAACATTTTAAGAACTTTATGGAAAAATATAAAATGAATATTTAGATAAATTAATGAACATCTAAATAAAAGAAAAGGATAATATGATCATAGATATGAAGATTCAGTTGTGTAAGTAAACATGTCAGTTCTCCTTAGCCTACAGATTGACTACAATCTAAATAAAATGTCCCAAAGGCTTTGTGGGTGAATGTGTGTGTTTACATGCATGTCTATGTGAAATGTGACCCAATGATTCTAATGTTTAAATTGACATACAATAGGCCAAGCATAGCTAAGACAGTCTTGAAGTAATAGAAGATAAAAGTAGTTACCCTACCAGATGAATAAGAATTATTAAAATGCGATAGTAATTAAGTTTGTGGTATGCCTGCAGTGGTTGACAAGTAAACCATTAGAACTAAATGGAGAACTCTTGAAACAGACATGCTTATATATGGACCCTTGATTTACGAAAAGGTGTAACTGCAGAGCATCAGGGAAGAACAGGATTATTAATAAATGACAGTGAAACAATTGGATCTCCATGTAGAAAACCAAGTGCAACTAGAATTCTTCTGTAGCTACACAATAACCAATTGTAGGGGGATTAAAGATGTATTTTAAAAATTTTTTGATAAAAAGTTTCAAAATACATAAAATTATATTGAATAGTGAAATTAGTCTAGCAGTATGGGTCAAATAGGGTTTTAATAGTCCTGGAGGGGAAGGACTGGAAGAGGCTGGGGACATCAGTCAGTACCACAAGGGATGGAGATGACAGGAGTGGGGAAGAGAGAGAGGAAATGGCAGCTCCTTCTGCCCTTTTCCTGTGGTGCAGTGGCTCTGGCTACTCCATTTGTTTGGCTCATTTCAAGATGTCCAGCCGATCTTGCTCTTTCTCATAAATCCCTGTCTGTAGACTCTCGCCAGTGGATTCTGAGTACTTGATGAAGCTAAGGAGGGGTATCTCTCCTTCCTGAGGTCAGAGGCACTCTAAATGTGGAGAGGACAAGTATCATTGGATGACATTGAACTCAATCCAAGTGGACAGGGTCTTCCAGAGACATCAGTGGGAGAGCCTGCCCCACCAGCACAGGAACTGCCACCAGTCTGGGGAGGATTCTCCTAACAGTTTCTTTCACAGAGCAGAAGTTTTTGATTTTAGTAATATAGATTAATCTAATGTCTAACTTATCATTTCTTTCATTCATGAATTTTACTTTTGGTGTTATATACAAGAAGTTGCTGCCATACTGTAGTGCACCTTGATTTTCTTCCATGTTGTCTTCTAGAAACTTTATATAGTATAACCTCCGTAGCTGACCACCTCCCCATACCTCTTTAATGTATCAGCATGGTAGGCCCAGTTCCTTATGTTGCCAACCTCTGTATGTTGACCAGTTTGTCATAGTCCCTTAGGTGGTCAAAGTTCTACTGTAGTTTTGTGCTTTACATTTAGGTCTATGATTCATTTCGATTAAACTTTGTGAGAGATGCAGAGCAAGTGTCTCCTTGCTGAGGTCAGGGGTACTCTGAATGGGTGAAGAAAGGAAACAAGGAATTGGCCCCCCAAGTGACCTGGGGGCATTCAGGGATGCCAGTGGGAGGGCCTGTCCCACCAGCACATGAACTACCACCTGTCTGGAGAGGTGTGTTGGAAAAGTGTCTTAATGAGGACCTTTTACCATCAAAATGGGATTTGGAGTTGCTTGGAAAGGCTTCGGGTTGGCAGTCAGTCTCTGAATGAGAGTGGGGATCGCCCAAAATGGAGCCAAAGGGTGATGGGCTAAGGGAGCCCTGTAGGAATGAGGATGTCATGCTGATCCACAAGGACATAATTCTCAGATCTTCACTGTGAAAATATGGTGGCATTCGTGGAGGTAAAGTCCACAAAATTTGCCCCTTAACACTGCCGCCCCAGGTAGTTTATCATTCGTATTACCCCACACTTCAGAAATTCACTAAAATCACCATTTTACCAGTTTTTGGCTCTATCAGCTTCTGCTCCAGGCAAGCATATATCATCAGTGCCTTTTTGTGTGCACCCATATATCCACATTTTGGGTTAGTGGTTTGCCCTGTAACCTCAGTTCTTTGATGTGTAAAAGAAAAATAATTGATTTTTCAGTTTGTCAAATATTTTCTTCTCGTAAGGATGGGATCATTAACTTACAACTGTGTAGCTTTTTTAGTGGTTATTTAATATATATACCCAATTTGTCAGAGTCTACTGTTAACATTTTGTTACTTCATTTATTTATTTATTTTTTCACGTATACATTATCATTTTGTTACTTCATTTGAAATGTAGAAACCTGGCTCAGTGCCTGTAGCATAGTGGTTAGGGTGCCAGCCACATACACCGAGGGTGGCAGGTTCGAACCCAGCCCAGGCCAGCTAAACAACAATGACAACTGCAACAACAACAACAACAACAAAATAGCCAGGCTTTTTGGCGGGCACCTGTAGTCCCAGCTAGTTGGCAGGCTGAGGCAAGAGAATCACTTAATTCCAAGAGTTTGAGGTTGCTGAGAGCCATGACGCCATAGCAGTCTACCGAGGGTGACATAGTGAGATTCTGTCTCAAAAAAAAAAAAAAAAAAAAGGAAAAAAAGAAATGTAGAAGCCTCACCTCCCTTCATGTTTCTTTGCCTCTGCTCACTTATGATATGATTGTCTTAAATCTTTCTTATACAAACCTTTAAAGCTTGTCAGACAGTATTATAATTTTTGCTCCAATTTTCAAACATAAATTAGAAAATTCAAGAGGACAAAGAAAGTCTGTTGCATTTATCCACATTTTTGTTTACTACTATATCTCTTTCTTCCTGATGTTCCAATTCCCTGTGCCCCTTTTATCATTTTCTCTTTAGGGAAATGCCTCTAGCCATTATTTTAGGGTAGATCTCCTGGTGACAAATTCTATTAGGCTTCTGTAATCTGAGAATGCCTTGATTTCATCTTCATTTCTTAAAAATAGTTTTGCTATTTGTAGGGTTTTATGTTAACTGTTCTTTTCTTTCTGCGCTTGAAAGGTGTTGTACTACTCCCTTCCAGCTTCCATGGTTTCTGCTGAAAAAAATCCACTGTCATTCTAATTGTTTTCCCTCATCATTTCTCCCTTGCTGCTTTCAAGATGTTTTTCTTTGTCTTTAATTTTCGGAAGTTTGCCTATGATGTATCCTGACTTAAATTTCTTTGACGTTATCCTCTCTGGATTCACTCAGCTTCTTGAATTTTTAAGGTTAAAAAATGAATTGTTTTGAAAATGAATTTTGAAAACATTAAAGGAGTACAAATGTTTTTGATTACATGGATCACTTTTGCAATGCTTGAGTCATGGCTGTAAAGTGGCCCATCACCCAGATAGTGTCCATTGTATCCATTAGGTAGGTTTTAGACCTTCCTTTCCTCTTCTCTCCTCCCTGCTTGATTTCTGTTGAGTTTTGCTTTCCTCTGTGCACATGTATGCTTATCAATTAGTTCCAACTTAATAGCAGGTACTATTCTTTAGATACTTCACTTAGAATAATTGTTTCCAGTTCTGCAAATTGTTGTGGAAGGCATCAATTTATATTTCTTCATGGCTGAGTAGTACTCCATGGTATACATATACCACATTTTATTAATCTACTAGTGAATAGATGGGCACTTGGCCTGATTCTGCATTTTTGCAATTGTGAATTGTGCTGCAATAAACATTTAACTGCAGGAGTCTTTTTGATAAAAGACTTCTTTTCCTTTAGGTAAATGTCCAGTAGTGGGATTGCTGGTAGGTCTACTTTTAGTTCTTTGAGGGATGCCCATACTGTATTACATAGATTGTTGTACTAATTTGCAATGCCACCAACAGTGTATAAGTGTTTCTTTCTCTCTGCATCTATGCCAGCATCTGTTGTTTTTCGACTTTTTCTTTTTCAGATTAATTCAAGGGTACATACCATTAGATTACATTGTTTGTGTTTGTTAGATAGCATATGAGTAGTAGATGAGTTCTTCACCCAGGAGGTATGCCATATAGCCCTACATTGTACCCATTAGGTGAGAGCTTACCAAGTCCCCTTCCCCCTCTCTCCATCCCCTATGCTTGAATTTAATTGTGTTTTTCCCTCATGTGGTCCTGTAGTTGTTCATCTACTACTTTCAAATTTGTACTGAGTACATGGGATGCTTGCTCTTCCATTATTGAGGTACTTTACTAAGGAGAATGTTCTTCAACTCCATCCAGGTAAATACGAAAGCTGTAAAGTCTCCATCTTTTAATTTATTTTTATTTATTTATTTTTTATAATTTTATTAAATCATAATTGTGTACATTAGTGCAATAATGGAGTACAATGTGCTGACTTCATATACAATCTGAAACATTTTGGTCGAACTGTTAAACATAGCCTTCATGGCACTTTCTTAATCACTATATGAAGACATTGATATTCTACATTTAATAAGTTTCACCAGTACCCTTCTAAGATGCACCGTAGGGGTGATCCCACCAATTGCCCTCCCCCCTCACCCCTACCTCCACAGCATGTTCTTGCACTGATAGCTCTGGACACTGAAATGGCCTGATTTTTTTGTGAAGCAAATGTCTTTCTAGACTGCAGTGAGAAGGGACCCACATCCCAGGAGATCTCAGGGAGCAAACAACAGTTATAGTTAGATAGAACACGTTCTCAAGTACAAACTCCTGGTCTCTTTTCTAGTCTTAATACATGGAAGAGAGAAGCAACAGTCAGCAAAGTCGCTACAGATGCCTGTAGACTCCAGAGAAAGAAATTTTAAAGAGAGAAAGATGTTACCAAAAGGGAAAGAACCAGAAACTGATGAGAGAAGAGCATTCAGTAAAGAAAGGAAAACTTTTGGCTGTTTTCTTATCCCACTGATTGTTCCTGTTTCTAGGTCCTTGACTGAATTCTATTTCCTCAACCTTGTTCCACATAAGTGATCTTCCTCTTCAGTGAGGATCAAGGGTAATCAATTCTTTAACTCCAACTAGAGATTAGGACCTAATCATATATATTGTGTCTTCCAGCTTATCATAAATACTAACCATTTCCTCCTCCAATTCATTAATTCATTTGGCAATGAATTCATAAGGCAATTCAGATGCCTTATGGCGTGCCCCTCGCTGTTCTAGGTACAGAGGACTAAGAGGAAAATTAAACAAAGTCTGCCCTCATGGAGCCTGACAAATGTGTTCTTTGACAGCAGGAGCTGGGCACTAAATAAGCACTTTATGAGGATTATTTTACTTAATCAACTATTTGGGGTACATATTATTCACCTGTACAGATGAAGAAACTGAGGCGTTGATAACTAATGCAATTTGCAAAGGTTACATACCTCGTAAATGTCAGAGTCAGGAACAAAACCCAGTCTCCAGAGGACACACCTTCCACAGCATTCTCTACTCCTCCTCAGATATTTGAAACTAGGTGAAGAGACAAATCTTTTACTTGGCCTGAACTTGGGGCATTTGACTCTTTATTTGGAGCTTAGGAGCTCTAGGCAGCTAACACACAGTTTCCTTCTTTAAGAAAGATGTTTGAAATGTGTGACAAAAGCCAATTCTCTTACCAATATACTCTTTAGTAAATCATTGACACCTGCCCAGGCAATTACGAAGGAAGTAAGAATTCTTAGCCAGAGTGAAAACAAGAAGGAGCTTCAGGAACATCATGGTTATTAGCTGATTAAAGAAAGCTGAATGCCAACAGTTTTTATAGTTATTTCACAGCTTTTCTTTTAAGCCAGTACTAGACAAAAATGGAAATGAAAGTACGTTATTCTTTTAACTGGAACGGGAAACCTATTTTAATAATGATGACCTGTGTACACTCTAATATTCTGAAATTGAAAAAGAGAAACAACTGAATGATGGATAAAATATTATTATCATCTAATATTAATAATATGCTTCAGGTAAGCAAACATAAATTCCATCTATTCAGATATTGCTACAACTATAGTAGTATCTAACTTAAAATTCTGATTGAAAAATTCTGAAGTAAAAATTTAACACAATTTTGGTAACTCATTAAGTTTTGTGCAGTAGAACATTTTTCTTTCTCTTTTTCTCATGCCGCAATCTCTACCATCACTGCTTCAGTCCTCATTGTCACTGTCTCCAGAGAAGTTTTCCTACATTTATACCCTGCTTTGATCCCTTGATTCATCCAGCCCTTTCCGAGGTGTTCCCCTGAAGTTCAAACTATCATCAACAACAGCATCCTCACAGCTGGTTTTCCCTGTTTCCATTGTCAAAGTCTGATGTCCTTTCAAAAGATCATCAACAACAACATTTTAGTCCACTAGAAATACCTTCAGGGAATTTGAAATTGCCCCATTACAACACCCAAGTATCAAAATAAAAATAACCGGGTAGATGGCACTAAACAAAAGCCAAGTCGAACACTCTAGTACCTATGTTTCAGGGAGGAAAGAGGAAAGCAAAGTTTAGCTTAACCACAACAACAAATAACATTTTCTTGAAGAATTACGTGCATGTTATAAATCTTTCATTGCAGGGTGTATGATATATTTTCTTTACATTTTATAATTAGCTGTAAGTTTCTGTCTCCACACAAACAAGTCATAAGGAAAGCAAGAGTAAAAGTATTCAAAAATTGGCCTGTGTGTGGATAGAGCTTTAGTCTAGTTTATAGGCTTGGACCCAAGGGACATTATCTCAGATGCCTCTAGAATGAAATGGAATTAGCAATTACACAGATCTTCTCCATGAGAATTGCATTAAAAATAATTTAACATATTTGTTACGTATACTTTAATCATATTATCCCACAAGTAACCAGTCACTGATCTCAAAGGTCAGTATATAATTACAATGAATGTACAAGTGGGAATACAATCCTAGACACTGGAATGTGATGTTGCCTCTATAATTCTTCCCCTCTTCCTTTCTCTCCTGTGCAGTTAATTCAAAGAAGTCAGCTTCTTACCTTCTTCTCAGCAATTGTGAATGAGAAGTCCTATTGGAGAAGCAGTACGGATCCAGTGTGTTGCTCAAAATATAATAACATAGTGTCTTCACAAGGGAAGATGCCATCATCCTTCAAGTTTCTTTGCTGCTATTGTTTTAAATCTAGCATGCAGTTCCAGGATAGATGCTTGGAAGTAGTCACTCTACCAGGATCTCAATTAGACATGTGCATATGTAACTTTTGCCAAAGAGCAAAAACAAATGTATATATTTTTTCAATAATTTTGATTATTTCTTTCCACAGCAAACTGTACGTCATCTTTACAGATTTTCTTGGACTCATACTTTCTACTTTTTGCACTTGGAATGGGAGAATCTCCTCTCTGATATCCACCCAGGAATCTATACCCAATAAGCAACACCCTGACATGACCACACTGTACTGCTGTCCAGTGGCCAAGAAATTAGTCCTATGCGTCCCTTGATGGTTTGTAAAAAGCCCTAGTATTGCGTGCAGACAGCCAGCCACAATGCGGTAGAGAGTATCACATAACCGGCTCGGGCTCTTTCTGGCTCTGCCCTTTTATGCTCCCTGGAACCCAGGGACAACGCCAGGTCTTATACACAGGGACAAATAGTGGCACACAGATAGGGCCTAATGCCGCTATGCTCTACGGAAACTTACTTTGAGCACTAGAGGGGAAAATGCCAAGCACTTTACTTTCAAATCAGCATAGCAAGAAATTCAGGCACTCCCTCTTTGTATAAAAATAGAACGAGCAATGTGCCTAGCTTCCAAGGCTTAGTAAGAAAAAAAACAGGAGAAAAACCACCACTTCCTGAATCTCTTCTGTGGCCAAGAATTCTAGGCCCTCACACTTTGGTAATCGGATAAGAAATTGGTTACCTAACATATTATCTCTGATGCAGATAATTCTACCCTGCTCCCTCGTGCTATACTCAAAAATGTCTAGTCTTCTAAATCCCAAAGCTCTGACTTTGTTTCCAAATCAAATATGCAAGCAATCTTATATTCCTTAAATTTTTTTCAACTTAAGTAGATAGCTAAATAATAGAATAGATAGAAAAACAGAATATTTTAAAAAATCAGGCAAACAAAATTCCGTTTGTTTTCAAAAGTAAGAGACAGCACCATTCACAAATTTATATTATTGGGCAGTGATTCCTCTCCCCTGAATACACTGCCTCGATGATGGAATGGAGAAGGCAGCACACCAGCCTTTACTTCAGTGAGGACAGTATTCGGATCAGTTGTTTCTGTACCTTTCACATACATTATACTACACAGATGGAATGTGCATCATCACATTTCGTAATATTACAAAACAGCCTGTAGAGCTGTCTAGTTCACACTGCGGTCTCACCTTGTTTGGGGCTTTCTGTGTGTGTCCTCTACAAGGTCTCTATTTTAGGCTGCCCTATTTTGGTGTGAGTCATCTCCATGGTTTTAGCTGCCTGGAATCGTTTGCCAAAGTTGCCTGTTACCCCTACTGGAGCATTATCAAAGAGCTATCGTGACCCTTAATGTCTGAAAAAGTTGCATACTGAGGGGCCATCGGGACTTCCTGACTTGACCTCAAATGTAGGTTTTGTAAATCAGCAAAATATCAGTTGATGAAGTCATTCTCTACATTTCCTCAGCATTTTCATCTACTCTTTTCCCTCTCATCTCAGAAAATTGGTATCCAAGCCTAAATTTTTAATTTGTATACTTGATGAAATGTTTGCCCACTTACTCCAGGTTCCTACCCCATCAATGGTCTCCTTTTCTAAATTGTACCTTCAATCAGTCCTTCTTTACTAGATCTCCTACTCCATTTATATAGTCATGCTTCTACATCGTAGCAAAGAAAATTGCATTTTCTGCCAGTAACCATTATATGTCTTGCCTGGACTATTACAATAATATCCAACTTTCTTCTTCTAGGCCTGCCCCCTGTACAATATCCATCCAGGAATCTAGCACTGAAACTTGTACCAAATAAACAACACAATCATATGACCACACTGTACTGCCGGCCAGTGCCCTGCCTGAATACAAAGATCACAATGACCTTTTTAATCTATGAACCAGATTAGCAGCACCTCTGTTGCAAATCCTCCAGATAATCTTCTCTGGTTTCCTCACACCCTGCAGTCTGGGTCAGGTTCCAGCCTCTACCTTGTGCTTTTATAATAATCACATATACCTCTGTTATGACATGGGACAGTGATTTTACTTGTCTCTCTTCTCCAGTGATCTCCTTAATTCAATTTACAGGATATTATCTGTTTTTGTACCCACAATACCTAACAATAACAGGTGCATAATAGATAGTTCCTGAATAAATGAATGAATGGATACACATTGAAACTGGAAAGCTGATATTTCTCCATATCATCTAGTGAGTGTTCTTTTTTCTCTCTCAATAGTCTCACTCTAACTTTGTTCTTTGGGTCTTTCACATTTAATACCATCATAGTAAATGATAATAAATCTCAAAAAATTGGCAAATACTGTCCAAGGGGGGTGAAATTTGTCCTTAAAGAGACCTAGGTCAAGTCTTTCAGGATTTGCTCATCACAGGCCTGTGATCAAATCACTCACTTTCTTACTTTCTGCATCACTCACTAATACGAGTCGAAAGGATAATGCCTGAGGAAACACCTTTGTAAAGTCTCAACTTCTACCCACATCATTAGTATATGGAAGGTTTACATGTAACAGTGATGACAGACATCGTTCTAACAGCGTTGACTATTTAACTTGTTTAATCCTCACAACAGTTTTATAAGGTATTTTTATTAACATATCAATTTTACAAATGAGTGAATAGATGCATAGAGTTGTCACACTACACAGCCTGCAAGGTGCATAACAATATAACAAATATCACATAAATGACACAGACAGGGTTTGATCCTAAGCGATCAGACTCTTGATTTTGAGTTCTCAACCTCTTACTTTATACCAGTGATAACGTGCTTCTCTACTAGGGCATCCTAGAGGCCTTTCTCTTTGCTTCTACGGTAGGATTTCTCATTAAAAGCTCTGTCATGTTTTTGAGTGTATATGTACGGTAAGTTTGGAAAGTCTGAGTGTACATGTACAATAAGTATATGTACATAACCATAAACAAGAAAGAACCCAAAGTAAGCAAAGTCACAAAAATTTTAAGTGAAAGAATTATACATAGGCATCATGACATAACTAGAGCCTGCCTGACTGCCTGGTAGGCAAACAATCACTGACGGACATTTAAAACAGGGCAAGGCAGACTGAAGACATTTCCATTTTCTCTTGTCTACCTTTCAGCTCAGACTCAATCTCAGTTTCTTTTCCTTTGCACTTCACAGATACATTTGAGCCAAAGGTAAAAGGTGGGGCTGGAGATAGCAGACACCACCAACAACCGACCGGGCTCAGGCTGGCAGGGGGCCAAAAGAGCTAGCACGCCCTGGAGGTGCAGCCCACTCTGGGTGCTGTTTTAGAGGCATGCCAAGAAAAGACAAATCAGACAGAAACTCAGCAAAGAGGGGAACAAAATCATCTCAAAGCTTGAAAATATAAACGTGCAGTGTTTTTCTGCTACTCACTCCAGTGACGAATCCAGAGCTCACCAGTTTCACTGACTCAGAAGCACACTTGTGAAAAGGTAAGAGTCGGAAGATAGTCTAATTAAGCAACTTCTTAAATATCAGTGAAAAATTTGCTTAGGTCCCGTGTTTTTCTCCAACAGTAAGGAGATATTTAGATATTAACATTTATTTATAAATTTTATTAGCTCATAAACTCAAAGTAGCCCAGACATCAGAGAGGAGTTATGTAAATATTTTGAATTAAAATAGTATTTTTTTGACATTAGCTTCAATGTAACAAACTAAAGAAAAACAGATTCCATATATCTTAGCAAATGTAATAACAGTGCTTGACTATTTCAATCAAGAAATTAAGATTCGCCCTAAGGAAAGGGTTAGAGGGGAATTAAAAATGAGAACCCCCATATAACATGCTGTATTTTTTATTAGGCAACTTTACTATGACTTTAAGGGAAGAGAAGTAGCTAAGGTCTTACGGTAATTTTCAAGGACTGAATAAAAGAACACAGTTAAAGCTCCCCATTAAATTTATTGTACTTGCTCCTTTGCATGAGGGTGGATACAGGTTTTAAAAGCTTTCAGAAGAAAGGGGAAATGGGAATGTCAAAAAAAAAAAAAAAAGAATTATTACTTTAAAGTTTGAAACCTAATTCAACTTGAAAAATAAAATTTCCATTATTTAACTGTAATTTCTCAGTACCAAACAAAAAATGACAAAGTTAAACACACTAAAATATGTCATTAAAGTACTTCCTGTAATAGCAAGTATTATTGTATAATAAGTATTATGATGAATGTTTGGGATATGCTGATTTTAAATAAATCTTGGTCTTTCAATGTGGGGAAAAGTAATTAATTGGCTAGAATAAACACAAAGTACTTTTGAAAAGTCAAAAAGAAGAAAAGAAAAGAAAAAAAACAGGGTTTGTCCAGTGTATTTTCTTCCTTAATATAATTTCTAAAATACATTCTCTCTGCTATGCTTTACTTCTAGGAAACACATAAGCTACTTCCAGCAAAAGAAAATCTTTTTCAGCAGTTTGCAAGAAAAACAGTTATGGTTTTCAATCCAATGTTCTATAGGGAAAGATTTGGTTAAAATCATGCAAAAGACGGTGAGAAATTCTAAAGCAGGTTGTTAAAAATACATCAGAAAGAGCAACAATGAGATAAAATAGTGCCAAAATCTTTTCATAATGAACAAAATCCTAACTGCATGAGGATAATAAAAAAGATTCCCACTGTAGTCATTAAATATCCCAATATTTTGGTATCCCAAATAAAAAATAAAGTTCCTAATGATTATTATTAACCTTTTCTATTTCCAGGATCCAAATTATCATTGACAACTGAACATGTTCAGTATCAGTTTGAGTTTCGTCACAGTTAACAAGCCAAATTGATGCAGATCAAAACACTTTTTTCATGTCGGAAATAGAGCTTGGTTGTCAGAAAAGCATAGTGATGAGTGACCATGGGGAGACATACGGCAATAATCAATTGCCAATCAGTCATGGAAAGTGCTTATTCTGCTCTTACCCAAGCCTCTTCATTACTCACTGTGCGCTGATCTCAGGAGAGGGAAGATAAAGGCACCTTCCAATGAATAAAGCAATACTTTTTCTACACAGAGAGAAAAGCAACTTAGATTGGGTTTAGAAAATCACATTTGTTTTCTAATTCTTTCTGTTTTCCATTTTAAAAAGTAAGCTTTTTAAATGGGAGCTATAGAAATAACTAAAATGGTACTAAAATGTGCTTTCTTCAAAATGGTTAATACAACATTTCTTTAACCATCTTAAGTCAGAGATATAAACTTGAACAGTAAGAACTAATAAATTGAAGTGAATGTGTTTCTTTAATAAAACCATAAGAATCTTCTCTTTGTGTATACGGTGAGTGGCATGATGGCAGCCATAGTTTATGAAGGTTAAAAGATTAATCATAATATTAGCTTCAGGTAAGGGTATATAGTTACATTAAATGTGTGTGATTCATAAATGTAAATGCAAAAGCAAAACACTCTAGAGGCTTGAATTTACAGATGCTTTTTTTTTGGATATTATAATTCTGCCCTCTTGGGATCTGTGCTTAAGAACACTGAATCCCATCAGAGGGCCAAAAAAAAAAAAAAAAAAAAAAAAAAGTAATTTCTTCTATTTTGCTTGTTTATTTTTTAAGCAAAATAATTCTCTTTTAATTAAGTAAATACACACCAACTTTGGCACCTTT
>CAUYRH010013042.1:0-14969 GCA_963574655.1 Perodicticus potto | reverse complement strand
TGTGTACAATAATTCAGTCATGGGGTACAGTGTGCGAGCTTCACATACAATCGGAGATATTTTTATCAACCTGATTGATATAACATTCATGATATTTTCTCATTGCAGAGTAAGATTTTAATTGCTATCGTGGTGAAAGGTAGAAGAAGGAGAGTAAAAACCAAGTCAGTAAAAAAGTCCTCACTAAGGAGGTAAGACATTTAGGTTAAAAGTCAAAAAATATGAGGCAGCTGGCAATTAGCTTGGGGAAGAGTACTCCAGACAAAAGAAAAAGGTCATGCAGGAAAAATACCAAGTTCCACAAAGATGCCTGCTGTAGTGCGGAGGTGGCAAGGATGTGAGTAGAGCTGGAGAAACTGCAGGTGAGTAGAGAGAATTAACTAACACCAGCTCAGTGACGGACAGGCTGGATGGGGGCAGAGCTGTGCACTGCAGCAAAAACTTCTGCTTTCGTTCTGAAATAAGAAAACAATGGTTGATTTTTGAGCAGAGGGGTGAAACGACCTGGCTTCTATTTTAATAGCATTACTCTGATTATTTGGCTAAGAATAATAGACTAAAATGGAACAATGATGAAAGCCTGTAGATGGTTATGGTGGCTACTGCAATAATCCAGGCAGAGAGTGATTTGGTCTTGGACAAAGTAATCACGGTATACACGAGAGAAAGCGTTCGGATTCTGAATGTAATTGGAAACTAAACCAGGAGTATTTGCTCAATAATTGATATTTTAGCATGAGAAAGAGTTGCCACAAAGTCAAGCATGATGTCAAAGTTTTTAGCTTGAGTAGAAAGAACAGATTTAAGATTTACTGCTTAAGTTCCTCAGTTTGGGGGGGGCTATGAATTGGGGGAAAATCATTTAAGCTTAATTTTGAAAATATATTTTCCCAATACAAAAACATATGTCATTGGAATTTCTGTGGACGCCTAAAGGATCATGTCCAGCAGGTGGATGACTACATATCAATGTAAACGTTAGTTTCCAAAATATTTCAGGAAAATTTGTTTAGTGCTTTTAGTGCTTCAGCATACAAACTTCATATCAAACTAATCATGTTTATTCTCTAACTGCTTCACTGTTCATAAATTTCACTAAATTTTCATTACTCTCCTTGGGAAAAGCGAGGAACATACTGAGAAAGGTTATTCTCACACTATCGTATATCCTAGGACCAACTTGAATCCACCCTTCATTACAGCTTTTTATTTCATGATTTTATCATGATATATTAATCCTATGATTTGTGAATTTTAGAAATGTTTACTTTTTTCAAAAGACTCATTTATACTAAGGTTGTTAAATTTTAAATTTTATGTTTCAAAAATATGTAAGGACTATTTAATTGTATTTCTCTTCATCAAAAACCCTTTAAAATATTGACAATTCTCTTTGTTTTGCCATACAGGAGACTTAACAAATGTAAACATTAAAAAAAGAAGTTGAACTCAATGAATGTCAGACAAATTCTTTGTCTAAAGAAGTTGCAAAAGTCATGAAAAGCATTTTCATAAAATCATTTGCCCAAATGTTCTAATGCAAGAGAAATACAAGAAATTCATGATAAATTAACTAAAACTAAATCAAGAGCAAAGCAGCTGATGTTACTATATATCTTTTAGGTTTATTTGTATTTTATTGATTTCAGTATTGGCAAATAATGTATTTTTTAAACCTTATCCGCAGTTATCACTAAGTAATCTCAGCAAAATTGTCAAAAATGTCTCTTAACAATAGAAAAACTGGCGAGCTTGTACAACTCAATTCAAATGATACTGAACTTAAGAATGACTTTGATTCTTTTCTGAAGGAGAATGTTCTCACTGAAATAAAATCCTTAGGTTCCCAGATGACTGAATGAGCCTCCTCTGGACCAAGAGACCTCAGAAACGCTTTGTAGCTGAGTTGCTAGCTGTGAGAAGGGAAGTCAGACATGCCTCCTCCTGCCCCCTCCCTTCTTGGAGAGACCCCTTCTTAACTAATTAACACCCTTAACATCATGCAAGACAAAGCTTAAATAAAACCTGTAGGTCTTCAATTTACTTAACAAACCGCTTAAGTACAGGTATATATCAGGTGGCTTGTTTTTCATGAACAGACTTACTTAACTTAAAACATTCCAAGTTGTTAGCTTCATTTCTTTAACCTCACCTGTAGCCTGTAGATCCCCACTTTGAGATGTTCTGCTTTTTCCAACCAAAGCAATATTCACTTTCCATGCATTGATTTATGACGCTACAAATAATTTCTGTGTCCCCAAAGTGTACAAAACCAAAAAACAACCCTGTTTGGTGAGTTCACTTACTCAAGGCTTTTTGGGTGTGGCTGGGGCCACGATCCTTAAACTTGGCTCAGAATAATCCTCTTGAAGTTACTTTACAGAGTTTGGGTTCTTTTCCATTGAAAAATGTCAGAATACCTGAATTAGCCAATCTTCAGAAATCGGAAATGTTAAGTTACAGAATTAAAAGTTAGGTGAGAAGTGTTAAAGTCTACTAAGTACAGCTGCTTAACCCAAGCAGACAAGGATCCACTTCCAATGTCTGAAGGGCTACAGGATAAATACATAGTTTAAGAATACCAAGCAAAGGCCTACTTACTTCATCC
Source organism: Perodicticus potto (assembly GCA_963574655.1). Classification (NCBI taxonomy): domain Eukaryota; kingdom Metazoa; phylum Chordata; class Mammalia; order Primates; family Lorisidae; genus Perodicticus; species Perodicticus potto. The sequence continues at coordinate 12,361 of CAUYRH010013042.1, read as the reverse complement.
TGCTTTATTTATTCATTTATTTATGAAACAAAGTCTGACTCTGCTGAACTGGGTGGAGTGCCATGGCATCATAGCTCACAGCAACATCAAACTCTTGAGCAATCCTCTTGCCACAGCCTCCCAAGTAGCTGTACTGCAGGTGCCTGCCAGGACACCTGGCTAGTTTTTCTGTTTTTAGTAGAGACAATTCTTGCTCTTGCTCAGGATGGTCTTAAACTCCTGAGCTCCAGGGATCCACCGACCTGGGCCTCACAGAGGGCTAAGATTAAAGACTTCAAACACTGCACCCACTATCCTGCTTTATTTTAAAGCAGGACTGCAGAAAATTCAACAATTAAAACAAGGATTCCAGCACTCTAAGAAAATTCTCTGTAGAAAATGTTGATGAAATGTATTACTTTGAATAAATGGGTCAGCCACCATAAGGAATAGAAATATTCCAAAGAACCACTGGGTCATTGAGTCTTCCAAAATAAGAGGCTAGATGGCTTAGCACCCATAGCACAGTGGTTACTGTGCCAGCCACATACACCAAGGGTGGTGGGTTCAAGCCCAGCCTGGGCCAGCTAAACAACAATGACAACTGGAACAAAACAGCCAGGCATTGTGGCAGGTGCCTGTAGTCCCAGCCACTTGGGAGGCTGAGGCAAGAGAATCGCCTAAGCCCAGGAGTTGGAGGTTGCTGTGAGCTGTGAAGCCACTGCACTCTACTGAAGGTGTCAAAGTGAGACTCTGTCTCAACAACAACAACAAAAAGAGTCTAGACAGAATGCCTCAAAACAAAAACAAACACAAACACACACAAACACTCCCCTTGGGAAAAAACATACAATGAAACAAATCACGGTAACCCCTGTGTTCTTGTCCTATACACCCACACAGTCAACAATGTATAATACATCTGTGTGTTTAACAGGGTTTGCATTTTTGCAAGAGATAACAATGCTCATGAAATGTAATTATTTCTGATGAAAATATATTTTCTTTACCTCAGATTAGTTGAGAGTAAGTAAAACTACACTCGTTGAGCATGATTTCGAACTTCACGTCTTTAGCAGAGAGAATGAGGGAGCTAGACATTAAGTCAGGGGCCATCCCTGTGTTTGCATCTCAGTAAGAACTGCCCAGATTCTGTCCTCAACATCAAGGGTCTATTGTTTTCATATTCACATATAGAAATATTGTCAGCAAAACTATCTCTGCAAAGAAACAGCAAATATCTATACTAAGCTGAAGAATTCTAAAATGCCCGTGTTCTCAATTAACAAACTATCACCTTGAAAAGGTCATTCCTGCAGCATTTCTCACTAGCTGTGGAGCTGCTGAGATCAAATCTTTGAAATCCACCCACAACAATTGATAGATTCTGATTGCAAAGCCTGTCACCTAACCCGGGGTGGAAAGAATATATTTTTTTGTAACCATTCTCTGTAGGTTGTACCTTGACCACTTTTCCAAACGTTCCAAGTAGAAATAAAAGTATATGGCATGTAAATATCCTCCAGAGTATTTATTTGCATAATATTTATATGTCTTTTAATTTTCACAAAACTGACAGCTAGTAGATTGGAGGGAAATAATTATTCCAAATAATGCTTACTTGACAATTTCATGTCCCCATGCTGAGCACTGGTACCAATTAATAAGAAAATTTCATCATAGGAGAAAATGATGATGCCTCCAATGCCAAATATAGGCCAAGTGTAGGCAGGAACGGTCCCTAGGGTGTGAAGAATCTAGATAACTGTCTCATGCAATGTGCCTTGGGACTCTAATAGACTGACCTGCTTTAGGGAAAAGGCATTTGGTGAAGGAAGAGGTCTGCTGAGTATTCCCCTTTTACTCACAATGCCCCCAATTAATGATGTCAGAGTGTAAAGCGGATTAGAAGGTTTATATCCTGGTCCTCCTATAAGTTGCCCCTTACAGAGATACATGTATGGAGGGAAACACCATAAACCAGAGTTTTGATCCAAATTTCAGGTTAATTTCTTGGTGAATTTGTCAAGAATGAAGGTGTACTCTTGCATCTCTACCTAAAAGTCTGAACTAAAATCAAAATCATTTCTCCAAACCAAAAATCCTTTTTTTTCCGAGCCCTAAAACTGTAAGTGCTATAACTATTGAAGTTATAGCAGAAATATCAGAAAGGTATACTCATGTAATAGTTGTTTTATGTATTTCACGATTAGCAACATGGAAATATTAATATTTCATCAAAATAAGAAATACAAGCTAAAGTTGTCTAGAGATTGAATAGGGCTTATGTTAATGCCCAAATTGACATTATGTCACACCTAAGGTAATAATATCCATCACCCAATCTTAATCTCCAGTTCTTTACCAAAGACAAAACAAATTAAAAAAAAAAGATATCATATATAATTACCATTTATTTGCTGAGGACCCCATCTGCACACTAGTAAATTCAATTGCCTACTCAACTGTTCCACTTAATACCTAATACCTAATAGGCACTCCAGACTCAAAACATCCAGAATAAAACTTCTTTTTATTTTATTTATTTTATTTTTTTGTAGAGACAGAGTCTCACTTTATCTCCCTCGGTAGAGTGCCGTGCCTCACAGCTCGCAGCAACCTCCAACTCCTGGGCTTAGGTGATTTTCTTGCCTCAGCCTCCAGAGTAGCTGGGACTACGGGCGCCCGCCACAATGCCCAGCTATTTTTTTTTTTTTTTTTTTTTTTGTAGTTCGACCAGGGCCGTGTTTGAACCCGCCACCCTTGGTATATGGGGCCGGTACCCTACTCACTGAGCCACAGGTGCCGCCCCCAGAATAAAACTTCTAATATGCCCCTTCCACATTCTTCCCCAACTTAGTTAGCAGCATCTCAATTCTTGCCACTTCTTAGGAAAATATTTTTTTAATTCCAATTTTTTTATACCCACATCAAAGTCCTCAACAAGTCCTATCTATTCTGTGGTCATAAAATATCTCCATCAGATCTTTTCTCAGTACTTCTACTTGTCTAAGTTATAATCAGCTGTTGTATGATGTACTTCCTTCTCTCTGGTCTTTTCCTTCAGCCTTTTTTAGCCAATTGTGAACACAAAAATTAGACATTAAAGTTCGCCACTACTCTGCTCAAAACTGCCAATGTTTCCCATTTTACAGAGGGGAAATAGTAGTTTTTTATATACTAACATTGGTTATGATGATTTATTTTACCTGTCAACATGAAAGGGCCAGAGACTACTGTGGTATTCGGTCCAGCATTATTCTGAGTGTTTCAGGGAGGGTGTTTTTGATGAGTCTAACATCTAAATCAATACGTCAGATAAAGCAGATTGCTCTTCCTACTGGGCCTCATCCCTTCACTTGAAGTCTCCAGGAATAAAACAAAAGACTGACCATTCTCTGAATAAGGGGACATTCCTTCTAACTATCTTTGAACTCTTTAAACTCAAATTGAAGCATTGCCTCTTCTTGGGTCTGAAGCCTGCTGGCCTATAGATTAGACTACACCATTCAGCTCTCTTCAGGTCCCTGCTTAGGGCTTGTCAGCCTCCACTTCCATGCAAGCCAACTCCTTGTAATAGATCACTTTAATTTCTCTCTCTTTCTTTCTGTATTATTCCTTGGAGAACACTGACTAATACAAGTTATGCCACCTGCTATGACCTTCTGGCTTCATGTCATCTCTGCTTGTTTCCACTATTCTTTCTAGTCTATTTGCTAGCCTTCAAACTCTGCAGACACATTCCTATCTCGAGACAGCAGCTGTTTCCTGGACAGTCGGAGTTCCTCTCTCAAGACAAGTTTTCCACAGCTGTCTTCATAGATGTCCTCTTGCCTCTCAATTTCCTTGTCTTCTCATCCAGACCTTCCTAGCTACCCTGTCCAAATGACAACACTCTCCCCCTCCCCCATGCATACGTACACATACTTCTCATCCAGTTTTGCTCTCCTAAAGTTTCTATGTAATATTGTCACTATCTGGCCTACCATATATTTTACTTATCCACTTTATTTTCTCTTCCCCCTCCCTGAAAGTAATCAGTTGCTCCCTTTACATGGGTAGCCACAAGCAGTGTAAAATGTGCCAAATAAACGTGATTGTCCTGATTCCAGGTATACAAAATACGTGCTTGTAGAGAAAGAATGACTAATTAGATAAACACAAATGAATGGAAACAGGAGGAAGAAAAAGAAAAAGAAAATAATTTCAAAAGTTAAATTGTATTATTTATTTATTTATTTATTTTGTAGAGACAGAGTCTCGGTTTATTGTCCTCAGCAGAGTGCCATGGTGCCAGACCTCATGGCAACCTCCAAATCCTGGGCTTAGGCAATTCTTTTGCCTCAGCTTCCTGAGTAGCTGGAACTACAGGCGCCCACCGCAATGCCCAGCTATTTTTTGCTCCAGTTTGGCTGGGGCCGGGTTTGAACCCACCACCCTTGGTATATGGGGCCGGCGCCCTACCCATTGAGCCACAGGTGCCACCATGTTTACATGGATGGAGCTGGAACATATTCTCCTTAGCAAAGTATCTCAAGAATGGAAGAAATAGTATCCAATGTACTCAGCCCTATTATGAAACTAATTTATAGCTTTCATATGAAGGCTATAACTCAACTATAGCACAAGAATATGGGAAAATGGGCAAGGCAGGGATAGAGAGGGGGCAGGTTGGGGTAGAGGGAGGGTAATTGGTGGGATCACACCTACAGTGCATCTTAGAAGGGTACAGGCGAAACATCCTAAATGCAGAATACAAATGTCAAATGTCTTCATACAATAACTAAGAAAATGCCATAAAGGCTATGTTAAACTTCTTTTTTTTTTTTTTTTGTAATTTTTGGCTGGGCTGGGTTTAAACCAGCCACCTCCAGCATATGGGGCCAGCGCCCTACTCCTTTGAGCCACAGGCGCCACCCTATGTTAAACTGTTTGATGAAAATATTTCAGGTTATATATGAAACCAGCACATTGTACCCCTTGATTGCACTAATGTACACAGCTATGATTTAATAATAATAAAAAATAATAATAAATTAAGTTTTAAACATAACAAATTTAAAAGTTCTCATATATTCCTGACAATGAAACACTTCAAATTTTTATATTTCCCCTCATTGCTTACTTTTTAGTCAAAATAAGTGATAACCACAAGCAAATTTCTGCACATAAGGTCATATATACTTAATCAAAGATAATGTTAGAATTACAGCAGCACCTCTGTAAGTTGACCACCCAAGGGAACATGACAAACTTGTGAACCGGCAGAGGTGGTCAACCTAGGAACTAGACTTACTGTACTAACATATATATATGTGTGTGGTACATGTCCAGTTTACGGAAATTAGGTCAACTTAAGGACGTAGTCAATGTAAGAAGGTGGTCAACTATGGAGGTTTTACTGTATATTGAGTTGATATTTTTCTTTTGCTTCCAAATGCAAAAAAAAAAAAAGTTATGTACTTTTTTCTCAGAATGAAAATATTCAATCTGTAATATCTCTCCCTAAATTTCTTCTAAACAATACCATATATTTTACTTCTAAAATGAAAACATTATCAAAAATTCCTCATTTATTTGGCACTTTGAGTCAATTTTCCTTTCTAACACAGATCCTGAAAATACCAGCTTCATTTGAAAATATAAACTAATTTTACCAAAAGGTCTCTTCTTGTAATAGAATCATTATGATGTAATTATACATTACATTTTATATGAACAAAGCATGGAGTTACACTTATTATTTCACCCATGCCAGTTATATCATGACTTAAAAATTGATTAGCCTAAAATAGAACTAAAAGGGCATTTAAAACACTAGTTTTTTTTCTGTCTAAAGAACCATTAAGAGGTCTCCATGGAAATAATTTTATACTTTAACATCTAATGTAAAATAGTTATGTATTTGTATATCTGCCTAGAGTTGGCATAAAGTTACCAAAGTGGCTAACATATATTTGAGTTAATTTAGCAAAGCAAATTCTTTTGCTTTTTGATTGAGATAGAACCCAAACATGATCTTCTATGATTACCAATTTTTTGAGAGATAACTTTCTAAGAGTTAACATTTCTCTTATTTGGAGATTACTCAATACTAGAAATTTCACTTGGTTAAGTCATTCAAGTGTAATGAACCAAATACCTGTATGAGAGAAAACTTAAAAGTGGTAAGTTTAAATGAGTAACAAGAAATACTATGCTGTCTAACTATCATAACTATCTGACATCACGGATTTGGTCTAATGGCCAAGGCAGAACTTCAGACACAGTATCAGGTAACGAGATAATATGTTCGGTTTCATTTCTGAAGTACCAGGTCTAGCTAAAATTAGATGTGTCTACTCCTTTGCTTTTTGGTTATTGTACAATATGGCTTATTACACAATAGATATTTTCTCAAAAGAGGATCAAATATTTTAATTTAATTACCATTCAAAGTTTAAAGTTACTTTGGTTAAGGCATTTAAAATAAAGTACATAAAGCAACATAGATTTTTTGTGTTTAATGGCATTCTCTTTTGAAGTGTTCTATATACTCCACTTCAATTTGAATACACATCTTTAAAGTTTAAAGTTTGCTACTGATTGGAAAAGTTATGTTTCAGATTTGTGGCTTTAGGAACTCGTCAGGTTTGAGATTTTCCAAATCAAGTGAGAAAAATTTTTATTTCAAAACCAAAAATAAGAGTATTTTATTGTGAAATACTTGCTGAAGACTATATTAAATATCTTAAATTTGTCATGGCCCTTCACCAGAGTATGCACAATTTTATAGCTGTAACAGAATTTGTTCTTGGGCGGCACCTGTGGCTCATTGAGTAGGGCGCCGGCCCCATATACCAAAGGTGGCAGGTTCAAACCCAGCCTCGGCCAAACTGCAAAACAGAAAAATAGCCGGGCATTGTAGCAGGTGCCTGTAGTCCCAGCTACTTGGGAGGCTGAGGCAAGAGAATCACCTAGGCCCAGGAGATGGAGGTTGGTGTGAGCTGTGTGACGCCATGGCACTCTGCCGAGGGTGATAAAGTGAGACTCTGCCTCTACAAAAAAACAAAAAAAAGAATTTGTTCTTTAGCCCTGAACATGTAAATCATTGATTAGAAAAGCGATTTATTGCAGTTTTTTATATTTGTGAACCCTCTATATTTATTTTATTAGATAACACTTTCTTGCTTTCTTGTAATATTTGAGAATAAGAAAATAGGTGGATTATTAGATATTTATAACCCTCTTCTATCCCAAAACTCACATACATATACAGACACACAAATATTCCCGAATTACATGTTTTGCTAAAAAACCCGGGTTGGAGTTGGTTGGAGCCTTGACGTGAAGAAATTAAATTAAGTTACCAAATGAAGAAATAAGGAAAAATAAGAAGGAATACTCAATTTATCTGGATTTATCACTTTTTGTGTTATGGAGATTTAGTACTGCTCTTTCCACCACAAGGCTTTCCTCCCAACACACACATACACACATAAACTCTTACCCCAAAATAAAGGGGTTGGATCACTCTGCAGAAATCTCAAAGATGCAAGTAACAATAAAAAAATTATCCTGCATGCCTCCATATAATATAAACATGAAGATAAGGCAATATCCCCCATATATCCAGTGAGAAATTTCTTTACATTGTATCGATTGACATGTTTTTGCAACACTTTTTTGAAAAGTATTATTTTAGACAATTAATTTCATTATACATGTACATGAAATTGCATTCCATGTAAAATAACATAGTAATTTGCAAATATTGATTTTGTTTTTGTTTTTGAGACAGAGCTTCATTATGTTACCCTCGGTAGAGTGCTGTGGCATCACAGCTCATAGCAACCTCAAGCTCTTGGGCTTAAGCAATTCTCTTGCCTCAGCCTCCCAAGTAGCTGGGACTACAGGTGCCTGCCACAACGCCTGACTATTGTTTTTGTTGCAGTTGTCATTGTTGCTTAGTAGTCCGGGCTGGGCTTGAACCGGCCAGCCCCAGTGTATGTGGCTGATGTCCTAACCACTAAGCTATGAGCGCCGAGCCAAATATTGCTATTTTAAAACTATTTCATAAAGCATAATTGTATAGAAACTCTTCCTTGTACCTCCTCAACATGAATGTAGGGGTCTTTCCTTCATCCACTTTTTGAGTCACTGAAGTTTTCAGAACAATACCATTTTGAGTTTTGTGAAATTTTGTATACTACATGTTTCTGTCACTGAAACATTTAGGCCGCACCACAGGTACACACATTAGAAGACATATATTTTTTTCCTAATTATGTATGTTTACAGTTGTGAAATCTACAATCCGACCACCGACTGTACCCTTATTTTGAAGGAGATCTTTAGAAGCTAGAAGCTCACTGTACAATTACTGTCTCTCCTTGCAATTATATGATCCATGCCTGGGAATAATCTCTAAATCTAGCTTAAATTTTCTTCCCTACATTTTTTTTGTTTTACTTGTCACATTGATTATGTCAGCTGGCTTATATAAGCATCCCAAAGAAGCACTGATAGAGGTTGTTTCCCACCAGTACATATTGCCCAAACATAATTTCGTCATTCAAAATAAAGCAAATTTGAAAGACACCCTGAAGACGCAAGAGGGGGTAAAGGGGGGGTGCAGGGAACTTTAGAGTATGTCACATCTTGTACTTTCTTGAATTATTACAACTGGATACAAGATCCTCCAATCGCACCCTAAAGTAAACTATTAATACAGTGTTTTGATTAAAAAAAAAAGAAAGAAAGAAAGTCAGACAGTAGAGGGGAATTCTAGGGAACTGTTTGGAAAGGAGGTGACAATTCTGGGTGCTTCATTCATTATTTTGCTTCTCCTCTGCTTCCCATATTTCACAGTAATCTCAACTGTCCATTCCCAAGAAAATTTGAGGCGTCAACAAACAAGTATAACTTCCATCTTGTTACCTAGTTGATGCAGTCCATGGAATCAAACACTAAGGGAAAAGATCTGAGGGTCATGGCAGTTTCACGGAAAGTGAGGACTTGGAAACAGTAATTGGCAACACCCCAGGCTGCTGCAAAATCAACACTGGTAATCGGCCCTTAAAAACTAAAGGTACTTGTATGTCAAATCAAGTGGATTTCTTAGCTTAGAAGAAGGAGATAAGCTAGACAAAGGAGATAGGCTGTTCTACTTATCTTTTCCTTGTATTATTTCTTTCTATTAAATCATTGTTGTTCTACAAAGTTTATTATCTATCAGGTACTATGGTAAGTTCCACTTACTTAGATCATTCCTTGGTTTAATGTTGCTGACAGCTATTGTGGTCTATTCAATAATAATAATGATAATTATAAAATACATAGTTAATATTTGTTGAATTATCATTATGTATCATATGGTCTGATAATCATTCTAGAAGGAACAAATTAATTTGTCGCGACCGAATAAATGATCACTAGAGACACGGATTGTCTAACCATAGGTGCAGGATAGCCCTGAGCACTTCAGAGTCCTTTTATGGAAAAGATAGATAATGGGCAGAAAGATTACTAAGCAAAGACATACAGAGGCTGCATGCTCAGGAAAATTATCTCATAGGTGCCAAGAGAGTATGTACTCCAAGAAATGATCTTCAAGGGTGGTAAGGGAAAAGATCTTCAAAATACTATATGCAATTTTTCTCCACTAATCCTTCAAGCAACTGCCATAAAATGCTTAATATTTAACATTAGCCTTACGACTACAGGACTGAACTTTGCTCCTCCAGGATTACTGAGTTACTTGGTGGCTTGCATTCCAAGTCACAAGAGATTTCCAGGCTTGCCAGGAGAATGTCTTCTCAGTAATTCCTCAGACGAATTATGATATTGATGGCCATTGTAGTAAGTATGATATTTAATCCTCTATATTAATTCTCTTAACAGTTTCAACCCTAGGTACTAATTTTATCATATTATGCACAGAATGAGACTAAATCTTGGAGAGATCTGAGTATCTTGACTTAAATGACTCAAACCTTGAGCAGTGGAGTTGTGATTCAAACCTATGTAAACTTGGTTTTAGAACCCAGGCTTCTAATAAAGTTCTGAAAGATTGTTTTTCTTTTAATGGAGCTATTCTGGGTCAGGTTAATGCACCCTGTTGTTTTGTTTTGTTTTGTTTTATTAACAGTTTAGAAAACCACAAACAGAAACATAATTTTAACTTTCATGTACTAGCATTTGTCTGCTATGACTGAGTTTCCTTCAGTTAAGTGAAAGTCTGGCTCGATTTGTCTTTTGCCTTGTAACACCAAAACAATTAAGATCAACCTGGCACATTAGCAATAAGAAAATAAAACTAAGCTAAACCAATTTGAATCAATAGTATGAATGCTTACTGATTTTAAGTGCTTGTCTTGACTTTAAGTGGCAATGTTAATCAAAATGGTTTTCTCAGCGTTTTCTAACTGCAGGCAAAATTTGCCTTCTTACTTCATGAAGGTATCTGAGGGATGTATATCAGTATCTACAGCTGACAACGCAAAGGGTTTCGATAAGGAAAATAAACAAAACAAAAACTTACCCAGTGTGTCTCATTTGTAAATGGCTTTTAAAAACATACCCCTCGGAGGAATGTGATTTCAGAAAACCATTTGTGTTTACAAAACTATGAAGTGCCAGTGAAAGACAGAAATCACTGATTCTGTTCCTTTTACTTTATGTCCTTATTGATCAGAATGCTGTAATTTTCATGGTACTGGAGGGAAAAAGACAAGCAAATAAGAATGTAATTATTTAGAATGGAGGTTTGGGAGCAATTTTTGTAATCAATAACCTAACCCTAGATGGATTAGAAAGGAATATTGAAAACCCTGCTCCCAGGAGATTCAGTAATATTGATTCGATTCTGTTTGAGCACATCTCCTAAATGACTATTCTCATTATATCTTATCTGTATAATTATTTTGTATTTTTAAATCTTCCTTTGTACTAGATAGGGAAAAAAAGTCCCCCAAATGGTGAAAATTTTCCTTCATTAAAAGAAAATGTCAGCCTAGGTTTTATGTAGATAGATATTATAAATAAAAAAAAAATCTCTGGTTCTATGCCCAGAAAAGAAAAAATGATTCAAAGTAGGTGGCTTTTGACACTATTCAAACAAGCATAACTTATAAATTTAAAATTCAGTATTTTCACATTTTTTGTTTGACTTCTAAGTGTTGTCAAGAAAAAGAGAGATAATTAGAATAGTTGATTTTTTGTTCGTATTGGGGTGCCCTGCCTACAATTTCCCAAGCATAGTCAGAACTAAGTTGTTCCCTTTCTACTTGGTCTTTTTGATTGCGATTATTAGTTTTCTCATGTAAATATACTAGAACATCCACAGACCAAACTTGGATAATGAATAAAAAATAAAATAATTTAACTTTTAATCATGAAATTGTCAAATTCCTAAACAAAAAGGCTACCATTAAGATTCTATTCTCTTTAAATTATGATTACCTTCCCCTTCCCCACTGTATAAATTTTGTTTCTTTTCTTTCATTTTCTTTTTTAAAAATGCAATGCATTTTACATAATTTTTCTTTTTCATTTGCAAATGCTCAGAATCATCATGTTAATGACCTCCAAGTGAAGACTTTTCCAGATTCTTGGTATTTATTGAGAAAAAAGAATTCAGGATGTACCATGTAAGTCAGGCAGGCAGCAGCTATTTTAATTGATGCAAAAGTACACTCCTGGAACAGAGAACAAAAGAGAGAGAGAGAGGAAAAGAGAGAGAGAGAGCATGAAGGCAGGCATAAAAACAGCAACTGTTTTAAGAGAAAGCCTTTTTTACCTTTTCAAGTCTTAATATCAAAGGGAATAGTATTCAAGGCTAAAAGGATGGCTTTTACTAAGAATTTGAGTAGGACTTCCTAGAGTTGGGTTCTCTCCCGTTTTCATACTTCATGTGATTGTCTCAGAACTGTCATGGTGATTTCAATGGCAGAGAAATTTTAAAACCACCAGATTATAATTAGCCAAAGTTCATGTAAGGTGACAGTGACAGCTGACAAGCTAGTTGAAGCCAGTTCTAGCCTGCTGTTACCAGCCTCCTTAGACAGCTTGTGCATAAAGATTGCTTAACACCTATATCCAATCTTCAAGCCCTTATGTCCAGTCTCAGCCTATCTCCTAACATCTTATTCTAATAACCAGAGGGGTCATTTATTATGTCACTAATAACATTGTATGATTTGGGGGAATCAGATGCTGTTTTCCTTCTTCAGGAGCAAGAACATCCCAAATAGAACATCCCATCAAAGAATGATGGGAAAACAGGGATAAAAATAAGTGAATGCTACAATAAACATTCTGGTACATATTTCTTTGTTATAATGTGATTTTTGGTCTTCTGGATATATACCTAGAAGAGGAATTGTAGGATCAAATGGCAGGT
>CAUYRH010013036.1:0-12347 GCA_963574655.1 Perodicticus potto | reverse complement strand
CTTATAATTTTGATTATAATCAGAGTGTTAGCTTCTATGGGGCTAGAGATTTATGAACATGTCATCAATTCCAATTTGAAAGCATTTCCAGGGGAAAATTTCACAGTGTATAACTTTCCCACTACTATTGGGATTTAGAACCTGATCGCATAAGATGAGCTTTTACTGCAGTCATGTACATTAAGGTAATGAGAGGATGTGGCTACAAAGCACTCCATGAGGAGGACCTCAGAGGTTGGCTTAGTAGGTATTCATTCCTAACAAGAGGTATTTTTTATTCACTTTGACTAGTGTTTCCCAAAGGAAGTGTCCTGAAGCACAGTCTCCTGCTACAGGGATAGCTATTGGCTAGGAAATCACTTTCCTCAGGCACACCTAGACAAGTCTTCTTCACCAGATAGTAGAGAGATGCAGTGCAGTCCTTGGCCTCTGTGACTGTCCCATTGCACAGTCTTGGTGGACTATTCTTGTATTCATTCATAGGAAGCCCATGTGCCAACAAGGCCAAGTCACATTTTCCAGTACCATGTTTGATGAGGAATAAAATCCATGTACATTTTTCTTTTGTCATATTTCTCAGTTGGTTTAGAGCTGAGGCTTGAAGAAAGAAGGCATTTTAGGGGCTCCTTTAAGTTCCAAGCATTGTGAAACAAGACCATAGGAATAGTTGGAGAGCCAATGAGAGACATGGAAAAGGGGGAAGACCTGTGGGCCTATTGTGGGACCACCCCCTCAAGGGAAGCTTACTACGAAGAGTTTTGAAGAGAGAAGGCTTGAGCTGACCAACATGTTTCTCCTTGCAAAGGAGTGTGTGCAAAGGCTAGAAATGTTTTCCTCCTGTGTGTCTATCTACATCGAAGAAAATTAAAGGAATGAGGGCTAAGAAGTTTGTCAAGGTAAATCGTCATATGGTTCAGTTGACTAGGTTTCTGCCTACTACATGACTATTTTACTATATGTCTGCCTTCTTGAAATAACTCTGAGGTAAATGACATTTTTTTAGTGTTTCTAGATCATTAGTGAAATGACTGTGAACACTTTCTTAGTCTGCCCAGAATGGTAGAAGACAGAAGTCTGTGTTGTCTGGACCTCTGTTTGCTTGAAAATTGAACTTAGGGGCTCAGCACACAGAGTACTAGGGGAGATGTCCTAGGGCTCTTGGAGATGAGCTAGTCCTCTGACGGGGAACACGTAAAACACACACAGTGGTTAGCAGTTAGCCATCTCTGGCAGAAAACTAAGATTATAATTCTGTGACTAAATGATCTGGGAACACCAAAAAAAATGTCATTAAGATATCCCAGAAGTATTTCAGGGAGCAGAGCTAAAACCAAATAGTCTTTTAGTGGGCAAAACCCTAGTCAGTTGAACCATATGATGGTTTTCCTGACACCGTTCTAATGTCCCCTCCCTGTTCATTTCTTCCACAGGGATGGACATGCAGGACCAAAACATGTCTAGCCTCTCCAGGCACAATTCCACCAAATGCTTGGCTCCCAGTTTAGCTCCGTTGATTATTACGTTTTCTTAGGTGGTGGCCTAAAAAATGAAGGTATTTTCTTTCCTGAGAGAGGCAAGGGGACAGTGCTCTGTGTGTAGGCATTTCCAGCAACAAGGACAAGCCTGAGCTTTGTGGTTGCCCTGTAAACCTGACCCCATTATGGGGACTACGCTGGCTTTTGATAGAAAGCTACAGTATGGCTGGGTGCCTATTCCTCACCAGCTAGGGTGTCGGCCACATACACCGGGGTTGGTGGGTTCGATCCTGGCCAGGGCCTGCCGAACAACAATGACAACTACAACAAAAAAATAGCTTGGAGTTGTGGTGGGTGCCTGTAGTCCCAGCTACTTCAGAGGCTGAGGCAAGAGAATCACCTAAGCTAAAGAGTTTGAGGTTGCTGTGAGTTGTGACGCCAAGGCACTCTATCAAGGGCTCAAAAAAGAAAAAAAAAAAAAGAAAGAAAGAAAGAAAACTCCTGGAGTGGCCTGGTGAGAGGAGCAGGGACCTACTTTCAGGTGTTTGGATTGACGTGAGGGGCGGGCGCCCCACTATGGTGGCTGAATCTCCCTAGGTGTGGGGAGACAAAGGGATCCCAGGTCCAATTCCCTTAGTGCTGGCTTTGGGACTTCGTTCTCCCCTGTCTCTTGAGTGAGAGGCGGGACCCTGCTGGCCCCAGTGAGGGTGGTATCCTGCTCCAGGATGTCCTGCTGGTACTTGCCTTGTGAAGGTGGGCACGAGAGAATGAGACAGGTAACGATCCTGTCTGAGCCCAGCCTCCCCCTCTATAAAATGGGCATTCTGTCTTTCTCCTGGTAGCTCTTCTTGCAGGTGACTGAACTTCTATCAATCAGGTGTCTGGAGGAGGTGAGTTCTAAGGATCTGCATCATGAAGGCTGCAGAAGTTTCTCCAGATTTGAATGGAAACAGTCTTCAGGAGACTCGAAAACACTTCCATCCCGGGGGGAATATGGCACCTGATTCTAGTGAGTTTATAGATCTGAACAAGACATGTTGTGAGATAGCTCCGATGAGGCTCCCAAAATAGTGTAAAAGTAAAGAAGCTGCTTTGATGTCATCATTGGAGAAGAGCCTTAGGAGATGGCATTCCTTCCCATCAGTAACTACAGGCTTCGTAGTTGCTCTTGAGAGCCATCTGAGAGATGTCTTATTTTGTCATTAAAGAATGAATATTTGGGCGGCGCCTGTGGCTCAGTGGGTAGGGCGCTGGCCCCATATACCGAGGGTGGTGGGTTCAAACCTGGCCCCAGCCAAACTGGAACAACAAAAAAATAGCCTGGCATTGTGGCGGGTACCTGTAGTCCCAGCTACTCGGGAGACTGAGGCAGGAGCAGCGCTTGAACCCAGGAGTTTGAGGTTGCTATGAACTAGGCTGATGCCATGGCACTCTAGCCTGGGCAACAGAGTAAGACTCTGTCTCGGAAAAACAAAACAAAACAAAATAAAAAAACACCATTTCTTACACTATACACCGACTATAATCCAGACACAGATACCACATAGAGAAGCGTAGATAACTATAACAGAATGAAGAATCCAGAAATAGACCCACACCTATATAGACAACTGATATTTAGAAAAAACACAAAGGTTATTCATGAGGTAAAGATAGGCTTTTCAACAAATTTGGCTGGGACAGGTGAATATCCATATTCACAAATGTAAACTGTGATCTATATACCACATCATATTCAATATGTAACCCAAAATGGATTATAGATCTCAACTTAAAACATAAGCACAAAAAACTGCTTGCAGAAAATACAGGGCAAAATCCTATGACTTTGGGTTAAGGGAAGATTATATAGATGATACGACAAAATCGCTATCCATAATTGAAGAAATCTGTAAAATGGACGTCTTCAAAGTTAAAACTTTGCTTCTTCCCAGTACATACTTAGGAAAATGAAAAAAAAAAAAAAAAACAAGGCATGATGGAAAAAGAAGTAGAAAATCATATATCAAATAAACGTGTTGAATGCAGAAAATAGAAAATATTATAAAACTCTATAAAAAGAAATAGATACCAGTAAATAAGAGGGTTAAATACTTGAATAGACACTCCACTAAGGAAAATATACAAATATCAAATAATAACATGAAAATATGCTCAATACCATTAATCCTTGGGGACAGAAAAATGAAAACTATACTATGACATTGCTGGGGAAAAACCATTATTGTTATTATCATTTATTATTATTATTATTATTATTATTATTTTGTAGAGACAGAGTCTCACTTTATTGTCCTCAGTAGAGTACCATGGCGTCACACAGCTCACAGCAACCTCCAACTCCTGGGCTTAGGTGATTCTTTTGCCTCAGCCTCCCAAGTAGCTGAGACTACAGGTGCCCGCTACAACGCCCAGCTATTTTTCTGTTTTTGCAGTTTGACGGGGCCAGGTTTGAACCCGCCACCTTCAGGTATATGTGGCCGGTGCCCTACTTGATGAGCCACAGGCCCCGCCCAGAGAACAACCATTATTAAAAGACCGACCACACCAGGCATTAGCAAGGTTCTGGAGAACACAACTTTCTTACACTTCCGATGGCCATGAAAAATGGTACAGACACTTGACAACAGGTTGGCACTTTCTTATAATGTTAGCCTTACATCTGTCATGCATTCCAGCCATTTCACTCCTAAGTATTTACCCTTGAGAAAGAAAGCATATATCCACGAACAGACTTATTCACAAAGGTAACCGGCTTTACAACCAAAATTTTATAATTCTCAAGGGTCTAAGCTCCCTCATATTCCAAAAGGAGTTTTCAGTGTTCACGTCAGAACTGAAGCAGGCAGCTAAGTGGCCTTGACTTGACAGGGATGAAACAGTGAGCGTTAGTTACCTTATCTCCAGTGGCCTAGCAACAGCAGTCTTGGGAAAAGCAGAGAAAAGACAGAGAGGCCTCAGTACAAACTACTGAACAGAACTTTGTAACTTTCTGTACACTGAAGCAATTGTTTTGAGTTTTTCCCAGGAACAGCAGGACCTCCCTGCAGCCCTGAGATAACCATAGCTACTTACTCTGCCAGATTGTCCAGAGAAAGACAAGATAAGCAATAGAGCACTAAAGATTGTGCTGAAGAGCCACTGAGCCTGCTCAGAAGGCTCAAAGAATGATTAACCCCTACCTCCTTATAATATGAAAAACTCCACTCTGGGGAGGGATTTGTCCACCATTTTTTTGTTCATGGGATGTATGTACTAGCAGGATTCCTCACTGTGCTTGCGTGCCCTGTACTCCACCCAAAACATGCAATGGAGTTCACTCCCTGTATGCATTATTGATTTTCACCACCACAAAAAAACCTCCATCTTGCTAATCAGGGAGGGAGATTTGAGGTAGTCTGTGCCTCCCCCTCCCAGTTGACGCGTCTTCTGAAATAAATTCCTTCTTCTTTGACAGTCACCATTGTCTCAGTCATTGTCTTTCTGTGCAATCACTCCTGTTAAGGAACAGAAAGGCTGCATCTACAGACAGTTCCCTGAGCCATGTGGACAGCTGTCTCTTAAGCAAGTTGCTTGATGAGTACACAATCCAGTCAAGGAGAATTTATTCACATTGAGAAGTAGTTCATTATCCTGAAACACCTTCTCCTGCTATAGGGATAGACTTTAGGAAGTAAAATGACTTTCCCAGGGCACACTCACACAGGTTCTTTCAGCAGACAGCAGGTAGGATGTAGTGCAGGCCCTGACCTTTGTGACTATCCCAATACAGCACTGCTGGGTGGAAAAGTCTGTCCAAATCTGGAGTTCGTTCCTAGGAAGCCCATGTGGCAGCAAATTTACGTCACATTCTTCAGCATCACCTTTATAAGAATTGAAGTCATTGCATTCTTCTCCTCTCCTTTTGTCCTGATTCTAAGTTAGTTTAGAGCTCAGAGTAAGAGAAGGAGGGTACTGGTGGGGCTTAAAGATCCAAGCCAGCATTGTAAAACAAAACCTTAGGAAGAGTTAAGGAGCCAGTGAAACTTGGGAGAGTAAAGCTGTGGGGCCTACTGAAAGGTCCACCGCTGAGGGCAGGGTAGGTAACGTGCCCCTCAAGGACAGCTTACTACCAAAAATCTTCTTTTCTATTTTTTTGAGACAGAGTCTCAACTTTGTTACCCTGGGTAGAGTGCCATGGTGACCCAGCTCCCAGAAACTTCAAACTCGAGTTTCAAGTGTTAGTTTAAAATGTCAAAATATCAGGTACAAGAATTATTTCCAAAAATTATAATTACCTTATAGTTCGTGTTATTATAATGATACCTAGCCATGTTCCTTTAAATAACCAGATAGGGCTAAATATCATTACTATTGTTTTCCAGGCCATAACATTTTAATTTCTGCAGTCCTATGCCACTCTAACCCTTCCACCACCCTGGTCATTCGAAGGTGTCTGTATTTCTCTATTATCCACACTGCATGATGGCAGCTTTTCAGAGTCTGTGCTCTGCTAATGGGGGAAGGTCAGGCTGACTTCCCATAGCTGCCTGCACTGGTATACTGTCATGAGAGAATTCTATTCATGTGATAACAAAACCAGGATGGTGTCTCAGAATGTCTGAGTATCTTTTTATCTCTGTGTGTGTGTGTGTAATAACAACAATATTCCCCTCTGTTTCATTTTCCCCTGTTATTGTTTTGTTTCCTATTCCTTCTCTTACTAAATTCAGGCTCAGAAGTGAAGGATGGGTCCAGGCACAGTGGCTCACGCCTGTTATCCTAGCACTCTAGGAGGCCGAGGCAGGTAGATTGCCTGAGCTCACCAGTTTGAGATCAGCCTCAGCCAGAGTGAGACCTGATCTCTAAAAATGGTGGGTCGTTGTGGGTGCCTATTTGTTATAATTTGGAATATATTCTCTGTATGAGATTATATGTGGGTATTGATTTCTCCACATTTCCTCAATTCCATCCTGAAGGGATTTCCGAGAAAAATTCCATGATAAATAATTTTGAACATACTCTTAGAATTCGGACCCTAATTAAAACCCCCCTCCATAAAATGAGCCTCCACTACTACAAACAGCCCCCTGAGCCATGTGGAAGTCATGGGTTCCGCATGTTGTTTGATGAGTATGCAATGGGGATAAGGGGGATTTTGGAAATGTTTCTCACAGAAGATGTCCTGAAACACTCTCTCCTGCTATAGGGATAGCCCTCCTTAAGGAAGCCACATTCTTGGTTT
This sequence comes from Perodicticus potto, assembly GCA_963574655.1. Lineage (NCBI taxonomy): Eukaryota > Metazoa > Chordata > Mammalia > Primates > Lorisidae > Perodicticus > Perodicticus potto. The sequence continues at coordinate 5,648 of CAUYRH010013036.1, read as the reverse complement.
TTTTTTTTTTTTTTCTGGAGACAGAGACTCAATCTGTCACCCTGGGTAGAGTGCTGCGGCATCACAGCTCACAGCAACCTCCAACTCCTGGGCTCAAGTGATTCTCCTGCCTCCGCCTCCCAAGTAGCTGGGATTACAGGAGCCTGCCACAATGCCTGGCTATTTTTTGGTTGCAGCCATTATTGTTTGGTGGGCCAGGGCTGGATTCGAACCCACCAGCTCAGGTGTATGTGGCTGGCACCTTAGCTACTTGAGCCACAGGCGCCGAGCCCAGGAAGCCACATTCTTTGGACACACAGATACAAAACTCCTCCAGGAGACCACAGCTGGATATGCATTGAAGTCCTTGGCGTTTGTGATTGTCCCGGGGCAGCACTGGTGGGTGAAGTCTGTGCAATTCTGGGACTCATTTATAGGAAGCCCCCGTGCCAACAAATCTAAGTCCCATTCTCCAGTATCTCCTTTACAATAAATGAATGAGGTCGATGTAATGTTCTTCTTCTTCTGTCATATTCTCCAGTTGGTGTACAGCTAAGACTAGGAGCAGGGAGGTACTGTGGGGGCCCTTGAAAGATGTAAGTACTGAGAAGCAGGACCCTAAGAATACTTGGGGAGCCGGTGAGACCCAGGAAGGAGAGTGGAGCAGTGGGTCTTTCCTAAGACATCCTCCACCCCCGCCGCGGGGCAGAGCAGAACAAGGGCCCCTGAAGGGCAGTTTACTACGGAGAGTTTTGCAGGGAGATGGCCCAGGCTGGGTAACCCTCGTCTCTCCTTCCAACCTCACCACTCAGTTGTTAGGGATGTCCGGAGATATTTCAGTTGCGGAGAAGGAGCCTGCGCATCACAGTTGCTATAGACATCTGACGTGTTTTTGCGACTGTGACGACTTTTTCCTACCAGTTGCCATAGTAACCTGGCGTCATTATGGCAACAGTGACGACTTTTTCCCAGCAATGAACTCGATTTGGTAAGAAGAGCCGTGTTCTGCGCTCAGGTTGCAGGTGCCGGTGCCCCGCGGCGGGGGCCGAAACGCCCTGGGGTGCCAGGAGGCAGACGGATCCGAGGTTCAGGTCTCCTGGTTCCTGCTCTGGGGCTCAGCCTCCCTCAGGCTCAGGAGGGAGAGATGTGGGACTCTCTGGGATACAGTGAGCGCGTCCTGTCCCAGGGCGTCCTGGAGTTACTTTCCTGGTAAAGGCGGGCGCGGGAGGAGGAGAGAGGTAATGACTCTGTGTGAGCCCAGACTCCCCCTGTATAAAATGGGGTCAGAACGCTCACCACAGGATTTCTGGGACCACAATTGTGAAAAGACTTGGTTTAATAACTGTCAGAGATTCCAATGTATCTGTCAGATGGGTCTCGAAATACATGACTTGTCGGATGGTCTTCCTAGTATTTTGAGATTGTAATACGCACTCTTCATTGGTCGCCACTTTTTAATCCATTCTATAAAGAATGATTTTTTGAAGCCAGCAATCTATGAAATGTTAGTTAAAAACGTGGAAAGGTCAGGTACAAGAAATAATAATTACCTTATAGTTTATTAAAAGTGATACCCAGCCACGTACCTTAGAATAAATGTAAGTGACGGGCCTACATTTCATTATGATTATTTACTAAGATGTGACATTTTTCAGTTCCTCAGGGCCTTGACTCCTATCCTCCCATTGCGCTAGTCCCTAAAAAACACAGCATTTCTGTCGCTGAATATTAGGTTTCATTTTAAGAAATTTATTGAAATTGAATCATATCAGTGTTTTGGGTTGTATTTCTATTTTTTAGCCATATCTGGCATTTTAAATTAAACTTATTTATTTGTATATTTACTTTTTTTTTTTTTTTTTTTTTTTTGCTTATATCAATAGTTCATTCCTTTTTGGTTGCTGACTAGTATTCTGGCACATGGCTACACCAGGAATTGTAGTATCCATTACCTTTTTGATGGATATTTGCATTGTTTCCAATTTGGGGCGCTTGTAAACGAAGCTGCTCTGAGCAGTTCTGAATAAGTCTTTTCACGGAAATATGCTTTCTTTCTCATGTGTAAATATGTAGGAGTACAAAGGCTGTATGATATGATGCATTTAAGATTAACACTTTAAGAAAGTGCCAAGCTGTTTCCAAGTAGTTGTACTGTTTTTCTTTTCTTTTTATCTTTTTCATTCTGTCACCCTCGGTAGAGTACTGTGGCGTCACAGTTCACAGTAATCTCCAGCTCTTGGGCTTAGCAGATTCTCTTGACTCAAACTCCCAAGTAGCTGGGACTACAGGCACTTTCCACAACGCCTGTCTATTTTTTGTTGCAGTTCGGCCAGGGCCGGGTTCAAACCTACCACCCTTGGTATATGGGCCCAGACTCTTACTCACCGAGCCGCAGGCACCGCCCTGTACTGCTTTTCATTTTCACCAGCAATGAATGAATTTCATCCTCCAGAAACTTGGCATTGCTTGGGATGGTCAGTGTTTTGAACTTTGGTAATAGTATCACCTTATAGTTTTCATTTACCTTTCCCTCATGATCAGTGCTGTGAATCACCTTTACCTGTGCTTCTTTGGCATTTGTATATTTTATTTAATGACGCATCCGTTCAACTATTTTGCCCATTTACTTATTGGAGGGTTTTTTTCCCCATCATATTGAGTTTTGTAAAATTTTCTGGATATTCTGGATATGAGTACTTTACCATGTGTATGATTTTGCAACATTTTCTCCCAGTGAGAGAAAACTAGTCAACTGTGTATTTGGAAAAGCCGAAATGTTTATCTTTGAGGATGTCCAGTTTATTGATTTCTTGACATATGAATTCAGATTTTGGTGTCTCATCTATGAAATTTTCCATAGCCAAACGTCACAAGGATTTTCTCCTGTGGTCAGAGGTTTATAGCCTTAAGTTTTCTATTTAGATCTATGATCCATTTGGAGTTATCTTTTGTATGTGATATAACATATGGATCGCAGTTTGTATTGTTAATAGAGATATGTGTTTGTTCCAGCACGATTTCTTGTAAAGATGATCCTTTTTCCATTGACTCGTAATTGCATCTTTCTCAAAAATCAACTGTACATACGTGCATAGGTATGGAACCTTTTCTGTGTTGCTTATTTTGCTTCTTTCATCCAATTTTCCATCTTGATACCAACAGGATACTGTCTGGACCACTGTAGCTGTGTAAGGGTTCAAACCCGACCCAAGCCTACTAAACAACAATGACAACTGTAACAAAAAAATAGCCGGGTATTATGGCAGGGGCCTGTAGTCCCAGCTACTTGGGATGCTGAGGCAAGGGAATCACCTAAGTCCAGTAGTTTGAGGTTGCTGTGACCTGTGATGCCACGGCACTCTACTGAGGGTGACATAGTGAGACTCTGTCTCAAAAATAAATAAATAAATAAATAAAAATAAAGTGCTAAAGAAATTTAACTACATCATTTCAACGTTGCCTCCTTCGTTGTGTCAGTGTGACACAAAGTCTGAGCATTAAGGTAATAGTATGACTACCAGGAAAAATAATTGGAGATGCAACAGCAAACAAAGATTAGCCCACGTGTCCATTATGTGCGAGTTTCAGTGTCACTGCTGTGTGGGGGCAGATGTCGTGTGATGGAGCTGGGGTACAGGAAAAGCATCATTACACAGCTAACAGTTAAGTGAGAGGGGATAGGTAAGATATCATCACCCTATACCCTGCGTTTTATGTGTTTTTCCATCCTTGTACTTTCCTCTCTATTCCATATGCTTTTTGAGAAAATCCTATTTCTCCCTTTTGTTGTGCAACATTCGACAGCGGTATGGATAGTTCCTTAGGTCAGGAGCTCATAGAAAAACACCTAAGTTCATTGTGGTGTCTGCTAAACAAATTCATGGAGCAAGAGTGCAGAAATCAGGCTTCTTTCCTTGGGAATGTTGGGTCAGTGACTACCTTTTGACCATCCTCGTTTATACTAAAAGATAACAATTCCCATTCCTACCAACCACCAGTTATACTGTGGAGTTTAATTGTGATTCCGTGTTGGAAAGCATTCTGTGGTCGTAGGTGGGGGGAAAGGTCCACTGCACATTCAAATAATTACAGGCACAGAGACACTCCAGTTGTGGTAGATTTCTGCATGGTGGGCATTAAATTAAGGGTTGTCAAATGTCAGCTGTTAGTTTCAAGATGTTTTCAGCGAGGTCCATGGACTACTTCATCAAAATTATCAGGGGTTCCTTGTAAACAGAGCAGATACATGTTTCTGCCGTGAGTGAGCTGATCAATGTCAGGGAAATGTCTACATCTTGGATCATTTCACCACTTCTGTTTCTCATTATGCTTTAAAAGTATTCTGTGTATCTAAGACACAGTTCATTAAAATTTTAAATCCTTCCATGTCTATTTCATTGTATTTTCTTCTCTTATTCAGATTGGCGGTTGAATAGTATTGAGTTGTATTGCCCTGGATGGAGTTGAAGAACATTCTCTTTAGTAAAGTATCACAAGAATGGAAAATCAGTTAACTGATATAATCAATACTAATATGAAACCAGGAGATGGACAACAACACACCCACAGATGAGAGAAACACAATTTCAAGCGGGTGGGGGGGTCGTGGCTAAGGGGGAAGGAAGGAAGAGGGAGGGAATGAGGGGTGAAAATAGGGACATTGCTAAGCTCTCGCCTAATGGCACAGCTTACGGGTATAGGGCACACCTCCTGGGTGAAGGGCTCAACTACAGCTTGGGCTTTACTTAATAAATGCAAACAATGTAACCTAAGCATTTGTATCCTCATATTAATCTGAAATTTAAAAAAAAAGAATATTAAGCTTATTAAAGAGAAATGCCTGCTATAAAACTATCAAAACTAAAAGTCTCAGCCTACAAATTTTATATGATAGAACAGCTCACATTTGTTGATCTTTTACTGTGTGCCTACCACACCACTGTTCTAAGGATTTACATATGGTAACTCAAATAGTTTTCGAGGTAGTAAGCTATGAAGTAAGGACAGTTAATTCCCCCCACTTTATAGAAGAAGAAACTGAGGCAAAGAGAGGCTCTTTCATTATTGAGGGTCACAGACAACCAGGTGTTTTAATGACTGCAGTAGAATATTTTATTTTATTTCTAATTTATTTCTGATTAATAGGAGGGTACATCTAATTAGGTTACATTGTTTGCATTTGTTAGGAAAAGCCTGAGTTGCATTTGAGTCCTTCACCCAGGAGGTGTGCCATATACCCCTACATTGTACTCATTAGGTGGAATCTTACTGAACCTTTGCCCTCCTCCCCTCTCCCTCTGCCCCTCCTGCCTTCTAGAATGTAATTGTGTTTTTCCTCTCAAGTGGGTGTATACTTGCTCATCTCTTGATTTCCATATCTTGGCATTGTAAATTGAACTGTGATAAACAACCTACTGCAAATCTCCTTACGGTAAACTGTTTTTTTTTTTTTTTTTCTTCTGGGTAGATACCTAGTGATGAGATTGTGGGATTAAATGGAAGGTCTACTTTTATTTATTTTTTTTGTATTTTTTTTTTAATTAGTTTTTATTGAGTCATAACTGTGTACAATGATTCAAGCTTGGAGTACAGTGTGCGGGCTTCCCATACAATCGGAGATATTTTTATCCACCTGATTAATGTAACATTCATGATATTTTCTCATTTAC
>CAUYRH010013035.1:0-10794 GCA_963574655.1 Perodicticus potto | reverse complement strand
GCTGCAACCAAAAAATGGCCGGGCGTTGTGGTGGGCGCCTGTAGTCCCAGCTACTTGGGAGGCGGAGGCAGGAGACTCGCTTGAGCCCAGGAATTGGAGGTTGCTGTGAGCTGTGATGCCACGGCACTCTCTCCAGGGTGACACCTTGAGGCTCTGTCTAAAAAAAAAAGAATGCTCACAAGTTTATTAACTTATACTTAAAAATCTTAAAGTATAGAAAAAGAAAATTCACAAATTAAGCAGATAAATGACAAAACCAATTTATTTTACAAAGCAGATGATCTTTTATTCAAATTGCTGCTGTCATCATGAATATAGTATTGCCTGTGTGGTAGCTGACTTGGAGGCTTTGGGAGTGCCTTTATTACCTTGCTGTGGGGTGACTCAGCTCCCTCATCACTTTTTTTTATTCTGAAAGTTGTAAAACCTTGCAAGGTGCCTTTTGCCCTTCATTTGGCAGGTGTGTATTACGCAGGGGTCAGATCTGTGCACATCAATCAAAAACCTCCTGTTTGGCCTTACCCTGAAGGGTAGATAGAACAGCACACATCGGCTAGGAAATCTCTGGGTGGCTCTGTGTTTCCAGGGAAGCATCTGAATGATCCAGAACAGGCTTATGCTAATGTTTTTAGCATAATTTTGAAATGGAAACACATAGTTTAAATATCCTCATAGAGAATGTATGGACCTGGAGAAGTTTCTGCAGACCCACTTTGAGACATTTCTCAATGGTGAGAAATGTTGCAGTTCCTTATTGCTGCTTATGCAAATTTTTTTTTTTTTTACCCAGATTTAAACAGTTAAGTTTGGCACTGTTGCATGTGCCTATAGTCCCAAGTTCTTCAGGAAGCTGATTAAGGGAGGAGGGATGCTGGAGCCCAGGAGTTCCAAAGCTGTAGTGCACTATGATTGAACTTGCACATAACTATGGCACACCAGCCTGGGCAACATAGTGAGACCCTGTCTCTATCTATTTAGAACAAAACAGTTAGGATAGAGATAACTGACTTTCTGGTTTGATAGGAAGAGCTTGTTATGTTTTTCTCCTCTTTTTCATAGTAATCATTTTAAAGCATTTCAGGCCAGATGCAGTGGCTCGTGCCTGTAACCCTAGCATTTTGGGAGACCAAGGTTAAGAAGATCACTTGAAGCCAGAAGTTCAAGACCAGGCTGGGCAACATAGTGAGACTCTGTCTTCAAATTTAAAAAAAAAAAAAAGAGGCCAGGTGTGGTGGTACACACCTGTAGTCCCAGCTACTCATGAGGCTGAGGCAGAAGGATCACTTGTCCAGGAGTTGAAGGTTACAGTGAGCTATGATGGAACCACTGCACTGCAGCCTGGATGACAAGAGTGATATCCTGTCTCTAAACAATAAAAAATAAATTTTAAAAATATAGGGCATCCCACTACTGTCTTCTTTTTTTTCTCTCATTTTATTTATTTATTTTTATTTATTTATTTATTTATTTTTTGAGACAGAGCCTCAAGCTGTCACCCTGGATAGAGTGCCGTGGCTTCACAGCTCACAGCAACCTCCAATTCCTGGGCTAAAGCGAATCTCCTGCCTCCACCTCCCAAGTAGCTGGGACTACAGGCGCCCGCCACAACGCCTGGCCATTTTTTGGTTGCAGCCGTCATTGTTGTTTGGTGGGCCTGGGCTGGATTTGAACCCGCCAGCTCAGGTGTACGTGGCTGGCGCCTTAGCCCATTGAGCCACGGGCGCCGAGCCCCCACTACTGTCTTCTATCTGTATTGCTTCTGCTCTTCTAGGTGGTAGATCTGGGAATCTTACTTTTTCTTTCTTCAGTGGTAACTTCAGCTTTTCTTACTGTTTATTTTTATTACTTATATCTTATTCTTGTTTACATTGAATATAGCCCCCCAAAAAGCTTGTATTTTTCATCTTAGATGTGATGCTCGTATTTAAAAATAGTTTTACTGGCTCTGTAGGTGTCAGCCACATACACCGGAAGTGGCGGGTTCAAATCCAGCCTGGGCCCGCCAAACAACAATGACAACTACAACCAAAAAATAGCTAGGCATTGTGGTGGGTGCCTGGATTCCCTGCTACTTGGGACCCTGAGGCAAGAGAATCACTTAAGCCCAAGAGTTTGAGGTTGCTGTGAGCTGTGACGCCACAGCACTGTACCAAGGGTGATATTGTGAGACTGTCTCAAAAAAAATAAAAAATTAAATTAAAATAGTTTTACCACCAAAATTCTGTCATCTTGACTTTTACTACATTAGTTATATTTATGTTCTTTACCTGATTCTGGAATACCTTGTCGTCTTACTGTTAAATTCTCAACTGAATTGTCACTGTTTAAAATTTGAGATTGTGTCAATTTGATTTTAAAATATTGCAAGTATGTTATGGTGTGATAAAGCTGCAAAGGAGGAACCTCCATGTTTCTTTGATTATAAATGCTTTTGGCACTTGTTTGTACTTAAAGATAACTTTTTCCTAATTTTTTTTGAGAAAGAACCTCTGAACTCTTCTGATAGGTCTGGGGGCAAAATGGCTAAAATTGAGGCCGTGGATCCTCTCCTATGAGGAAATCCTCTTCATACTCTTGGTGGACTGTTCCTCCATGTGATGTGTTTGTTATCAGCATGAACTCCTATATAAAATACCGAAAATCAAACTGTATTTATTTTTTATGCATGATGTGAAGTGTCCTAATCTAATTCCAGGATGTGATTCAATATTTCTATTAAAAATATAATGATTTTCTGAATTTGTGTAAAAAAAAATTGGGATCATATTCATTAAGAAATTTTTCTTTGTTTTTTTTTGAGACAGAGTCTCACTATGTTGCCCTGGGTAGAGTGCTGTAGCGTCAGAGCTCACAGCAACCTCCAACTCTTTGGGCTCAAGCAATTCTCTTGCTTTAGCCTCCTGAGTAGCTAGGATTACAGGCACCCACCACAACGCTCGGCTTTTTTTTTTTTATTGCAGTTGTTGTTTTAGCAGGCCTGGGCCAGGTTCGAACCCGCCAGCCTTGGTATATGTGGTCAGCACCCTAACCCACTGAGCTACAGGCGCCGCCCAAGAAATGTTTTGATACTTCTTTGCCCAGATGAAGAGGTTTTGTGTGAAATAACATTGCTATGATTGATGCAGGAGAGGACTTGGTTCTTCAGTGGCGGGTCTCTGCTGATTATTAGCTATGTATCTAAGTAAACTGTTGGCCTTTTTTTTAAAGAGCAGTGCACGTTTAATGCTTTTTAAAATTGTGACAAAATACACATTACATGAAATTTACCGTCTTAACCATTTTTAAGTGTATAGTTCAGTGGCATTTAAGAACATTCACATTGCTGTGCGGCTGTCACCACCATCAGTCTCCAGAATACTTTCATCTTCCCCAGCTGAAACTCTACATCCAGTAAACACTTAACTCCTCATTCTTCCCATCCCCTCCCCCTCAGCAGCCACCGTCATTCTACTTTTCTGCCTCTATGACAGAGATTTTACTACTTTAGGTACTTAAGCAACTGTGTTTGTCTTTTTCTGACTAGCTTATTTCACTTAGCTTAATGTCCTTGAGCTTGTCAGTGTTATATGTGTTAGAGTTTCCATTTTGAGGTTGAATAATACTTCATTGTATGTGTATGTCACATTTTATTTCTCCATTAATCTGTTGCTCCTTCAGTAAGCGGACACTTAGGTTGCTGACCTATTTTCTATCATAGGTATGCTACTGTGAATGTACAAATATCTGCTTGAGTCCCTGCTTTCAGATCTTTTGGGTGTATACTCAGAAGTGAACCAGCCTAGTGCTGGAATTGTGAAATTGATTCTTTGGGAGAAACCTTTAAACTTTCAGTGAGTTTTTTTTTCTTTAATGCTGGATCATATGGTAATTCCATGTCTAGTTTTTTGAGGAGCTGTCATACTGTTTTCCACAGCAGATGTATTAGTTCCCATTCCTACAGTGGAATGTATAAGGGTTCCAATTTCTCCACATTTTTGACAATAGTTTTTTTTTTTTTTTTTTTGGTCTTTTTGATAGCACCCATCGTAATGACTACTTTTAAAATGTAATTAGAATTTTAATGTATAACTAAGCACTTAGCTGTTAACGCTGAACCTTTTAAAAATAACCATTGAGGCTGTGCCTGGTGGTTCAAGCATATAACAACAGGGAGCTGAGGGGGAAGGATCACTTGAGGTTCGGCATTCAAGTCCAGGCTGGGCAACATACCCCTTCTTTACAAAAATTAGAAATAATCTAGGCATGCTGGTGTGTGCTTGTATTCCTAGCTACACTTAAGAGGCTGAAGTAGTAGGATTGCTTAGGCCTATGAGTTCAAGGTTACAGTGGACTGTGATGATACCACTGCATTCTAGCCTGGGTGACAGGGTGAGATCCTGTCTTTTAAAAAAAATCATTTGACCCTTTGCTACAAAACAGGATGGGAATATGGAGTGTAGAGACAATTGTTACTATAGCAATACAACTTTACTAACTATAAATCTAATTTTATAGATTTCTTTGCCCCTGAATAATGTACAAGGCAATGCAGGGAAATACGCATTGTAACTTGGTAGACTGGGTCCATCAAATTACTCCTGAATTTGTTATGGAACCTGTATTCAAGCAGAGGTCAGCATCTTTCCTGTCAAGATAGTGGATATTTAAAACTTTCTTGGCTCTGTGGTCCCTGTCTGAAGTACTCTACTGAGAAAGCAGCAGCCATTGACGATATGTAAGTGAATGAGCCGGCTGTGTGTCAATAAATCTATTTATGTTTACTGTAATTTGAATTGTATGTAATTTTCATGTATCCCCCAGTATAATTCTTCCTTTGACTTCTTTTCAACCATTTAGAAACGTAAAAATATTCTTGGGGGCTGGATAAACCCAAACCCAGGTTTGCTTAGTTTGGCTATTGGGTGTGGGGTTTGCTTAGTTTTGTAGAGAGCAATTAGGGTGTGTTAGAGGCAGTGTGCAACCACCTGAAACTTGGGGCCTTTGTAGAAATCCTTTGGAGTTAGCTTGTTGGTTTAGGCAGAGGGCCAAGGGCTAATGGAGTCAGGCTGGTAAAGAAGTGGTAAGCCTATAGCAGCAGGTCCTGGAACCTCTAGGGGACGTGTGTCTGATGTGACAGGGATTAAGTGATTAGACCAGGCCTGGCTCAGCCTTGGCATGTCATTGCTTTCCACGCATGTGGGAATGGAGGTAATAAGGAGTGAAGGGTGTCTGAAAGATGAGGAGGAGGGTCTCCCCGCTCGGTGAGCTGTCCTGGAGGAATGACCATGTACTCTCATCACCCTTGTGCGTGTGAACTCCTGGAGTCTTGTGGCTGCTGAAGCCAGAGGGTCAGTGGGGACATTGCTGCAGGGAGACCTGGAGTGGGCAGGAACTTCCCTGTTTACAGGACAAAGACTGAGAATGAGGAGTCTGGATAACTTTTGAAAGGTCACTGAGTAGAAGAGTTGGAGCCAGGAAAGTCATTTTACCTCTGTGGTTGCTGTGTTCAAGTGAGGAGATCTGCTCTTCAGATTCTGTCCTGTCGTTGATTTTCAGTGTGATATTAGTTTATCCCATAAAAATATTTTCTATTGGAAGTTAATGTGCTTGGTCAGCCTCACAGAATTATTGTAGATGATTGAATCAAAGAATAGGTAAGAGCTCATTGAAAAATGGGAAGTTCTGTGCTCGCTTCAGCAGCACATGTACTAAAATTGGAATGATACAGAGAAGATTAGCATGGCCCCTGTGCAAGGATGACACGCAAATTTGTGAAGCTTTCCATATTAAAAAATAAAAGAACAAAGAAAAATGGGAAGTTCTATGCAGAAGTCAGATCTTTGTCTGGGCCAGACCCCTCCAAAGCCCAGCTGGGGAAGTGTAGGAGACACTTTTGTCACGTCTGTATTCTTAAAGCCTAGCACTGGAATTGTGAAATTGGTTCTTAGGGAGAAACCTTTAAGCTCTCAGTGAGTTTTCTTTACTTTAATGACTGTGTTAACTGAAATGGAAACTGAAAACAGGAAGAGGAGGAAGGCAGAAATTGCGTAGTAAGATTGAGCGGTAGCAGAGTCTAGACTTAGACCCCAAGCTGCTCTGAGTGATACTGGATGTTGGCCCTGAGTTACAGAAACAAAAGGAGGGCTTTGTTTTTTTCTTTTTTGAGATACAGTCTCATTCCATCACCCTGGGTAGAATGCCATGGTGTCATAGCTTATAACAACCCCCCTTTTTTTTTTTTAAAGGCAGAGTCTAGCCTGGGCTACACTGCAATGTTGTTGTCATAGCTCACTGCAACTTCAAACTTCTGGGCTTAAGTGATCCTCCTGCCTCAGCCTCCTGAGTAGCCAGAATTACAGGTGTGCACCACAATACTAGACTAAATCTCTTTTATTTTTAGTAAAAAATCTGGGGTCCTGCCCTTACTCAGATTGTTCTCAAACTTTTTTTTTTTTTAGAGGGGGAGACAGTCTCACTCTGTTGCCTGGGCTAAAGTATAGTGGTATCATCATAGCTCCCAGCAACCTCAAGCTCCTCCAAGGGCTTAAGTGATCTTCCTGTGTAGCTGGGACTACAGATGTGAGCCATTGTACATAGACATATTTCATTTTCTATTGGTAAAACAAATTATAGGGCCCCTTTAAAAATATCAGAGTGTTCTCACATTTATAATCCTAGCACTCTGGGAGGCTGAGGCAGGTATATTGTCTGAGCTCCAGAGTTCAAGACCAGCCTGAGCAAGAGTGAGACCCCATCTCTAAAAAAAAATATCTGGGCGTTGTAGCAGGTTCCTGTAGTTCCACCTACTTGGGAGGCTGAGGCAAGAGAATCACTTGAACCCAAGAGTTTGAGGTTGCTGTGAGCTGTGACATCACAATACTCTACCAAGGGCAACAAAAATCAGCCAATCAGTCAATAAATAAAATTATCAAAGTGTTAGTATTGTCTTCCAAAAAATTTTATATATATGTATATACATATAAAAATATACATATATGTTAAAATTCGGTGGGCTATCAATTAGAGCTCTTATTTGCCCATAGGTGTTAAAGATTTTCAGGAAAAGGATAATGTTAGTGGAGTCTTTTATAAAGTGCTATACTGTGCAGAGTAGATACAGTAGAAATAACTCTAGGAATGGTAGACATCCCAGGACCTACTTCACTCAAGTCTGTGAAATGGAAGAAATGATGTAGAACTTTACTGTTCCTAGACTCTCTGCCAATAACTTCCATAGACAGCAAAGTTTAAGAGAACCTAGGTGGTAAACAAAGCATCAAAATAGGTTTGGTCTGAGAGGTGAAACAAGATGAAACACATGGTCCAGATAATTTTAATGATCAAAGAATTATACAAAATCTTCAGTGTTTTAGATTTTATGCACATCCAGAAAATGCCTATGATTTGTTGGTTGGCTGCCCACTGAAATTATCAGATATACAATGTTTTTTGTTTTTGAGACAGAGTCTCACTATGTCACCCTCGGTAGAATGCTGTGGCGTTACAGCTCACAGCAACCTCAGACTCTTGGATTTAAGCCATTCTCTTGCCTTAGCCTCCCAAGTAGCTGGGATTGCAGATGCCTACCACAGTGCTTGGCTATTTTTGGTTGTAGTTGTCATTATTCGGCAGGCCTGAGGTTGTTCAAACCTGCCAGCTCTGGTGTATGTGGCTGGTGCCCTAGCTGCTGAGCTACAGGCGCAGATATATAATTTTTTTTTTTCCTTTTTTTTTTTTGTAGGGACAGAGTCTCACTTCGTCACACAGCTCACAGCAACCTCCAACTCCTGGGCTTGGGCGATTCTCTTGCTCAGCCTCCTGAGTAGCTAGGACTACAGGCGTCTGCCACAACGCCCGGTATTTTTCTATTTTGCAGTTCTGCTGAGGCCGGGTTTGAACCCACCACCTTCGGTATATGGGGCCGGCACCCTACTCAATGAGTCACAGGCACCGCCCTAGATATATAATTTTTATTTTGTTTTGTTTACTTTTTATTTGGTTAAGAAAGTTACCTAATTGGGCTATGAAAGAGAGTTGAATTTATTAGGGTAGTGGACTTTTGTTTAACTTCAGATATTTTTGTTATTACTGTAGTATTAGTGGCCTGTTTGTGAATTTTTCTTTCTTTTTTTTTTTTTGAGACAAAGTCTCACTATATCACCCTTGGTAGAGAGCAGGGCATCACAGCTCACAGCAACCTCAAATTCTTAGGCTTAAGCGAGTCTCTTGCCTTGGCCTCCCAAGTAGCTGGGATCACAGGCATCTGCCACAACACCTGGCTATTTTTTGTTGCAGTTGTCATTGTTTAGCTGGCCAGGGTTGGGTTGGAACCTGCCAGCCTCGGTGTATGTGGCTGGTGCCATAACCACTGTGCTATGGGCACTGAGCCTGTTTGTGAATTTTTTTTCATGGAGAAGCCACATACTTGTAGCCTTTACTTTCTGTTTCTTCTTGTAGCCTTTACTTTCTGTTTCTTCTTTCTACCTCCATCCTCATCATTGCCATCTTGTAAAGAAGAAACTACCTGTTGCTTTATTCTGTAGAAAGTATTGCAGATGCCTGTTGAAAATTACTTTTAAGTAACATGTATCTGTTAAAAAGAGTACAATTTTTTTTTTTGGCCAGGGCTGGGTTTGAACCCACCACCTCTGGTATATGGGGCCGGTGCTCTACTCCTTTGAGCCACAGGTGCCACCCAGAGTACAATTTTTAAGCCAGGTGTTGTAGTGCTTCATGATGGCATTGTGCCAATAACCTCAGCTAACAGGGAGGCCGAGGCAGGAGGATCACTTGGGCTCAAGAGTTCAAGGCTGCATAGTGCTTATGAGCACACCTATGAATAGCCACTGTGTTCTAGCCTGGGAAACATAGTAAGACCCTGTCTTTTGAGGAAAAGAAAGAAAGAAAGAAAAAAGTATAATAATTTTAGTAACCTAGGAATAGATAGATACCGTAGAACCTCCATAGCTGACCACCTGCCTACACTGAGCACCTTAAGTTGACCTAATTTTTACAGACTAGACATGCATCTCATGTACAGCAGGCCTCGTTCCTTATGTTGACCATCTCCATATGTTGACCAGTTTGTTACAGTCCCCGGTATGGTCACCTTACAGAAGTTCTACTGTACTTCCTTAACCTGACAAAGAGTGGGTACTTGAAAATGTATACATTATGTGAAACACTAGAGACACTTCCTTTTGACTTAGAAACAAGGATGCTTGCCCATAACCAATATTATTTGGTCTAATTTGAGTAATCCTAGTCAACACAGTAGGGCAAGAAAATTGTCTGGTTGTTTATACAATAAATACGTGAAAGCAAATAGCTTTCCCATATAACAGTCAGAAAATATATTTTAAGAAAAAGAAAAAAAAGATTCACTCACTAGAGCATTAAAACCCTCGAAGTAATTTCAAAACAAAGCCGGAGCAGTGAAGAAAATAAAAGCTCTTACAATGAGTAACACAAAACAACTTGAAGATATTAAATCGATCATTAATTTGTTAATTAATATAATTTAAATATAAATCATTGTCAGAATGATTCTAAAGAGCGTCTGGAAGAATGAATAGTGAAGAATAGCCAATACTAGGGTGGTGCCTGTGGCCCAGTGGGTAGGGCGCCAGCCCCATATACTGAGGATGGCGGATTCAAACCCTGCCCCAGCCAAACTGCAACACAAAATAGCCAGGCGCATGTAGTCCCGGTTACTTGGGAGGCTGAGGCAAGAGAATCGCCTAAGCCCAGGAGTTGGAGGTTGCTGTGAGCTGTGACGCCAAGGCACTCCACCGAGGGCGATAAAGTGAGACTCTGTCTCTAAAAAAAAAAAAAGAATAGCCAAGACCATTTTGAAAACTAAAGATGAGTTCAAGAGAACTCCTGGTTTTGTACCGTCTACTTATGGATCAGTACAAGAATTTTAAAGGGTACTTTGGGCCCTGGAATAGAAAGAGCAGTAGATCTGAGAGAATGCCTAACACTGGACCTCACTGTGCACGAGAGCTTTGTGTGTGAATCAGGAGGATTGGAACTCACAATGTCTTAAGCAAAAACCAAAGACATTTATTTTGTTAAGTACCAGGGACACCTTTCCACACTTGCTTCAGTAACATCAGAGGAGACTCAGATGCCCTTTCTCTCTGACTTTGATTCTTTTTGTTGTTGACTCCATTCTCTCTTCTTGCCGATGGCTTTCTTGGCACAGCTAGATGAAAAAGCAGTGTAGTTGTTGATACTTGCAGGATTCTTATTTTTATAGTTTGAAGTCAAAGAAAAAACTGACTTTCCTTACCCTCATTGTGTAAAGCCCCAAGGAAGAGACACCATGTGGGCTCCTGGAGGCAAGTGCCTATGGCTGGGCCATGACCATGGGGATGTCTGCTTCTGTTCAGAACCTCCAGCTGGCTTTGCAGTGCAGCCTCACCAGAATCATGTAGAACAGTAGGAACAGTCAATTCGGCTGACTGGAACAGCCCATATATATACTCAATCATTGAGAAAAAGGTGAGATATTTAACAAAGGGTAGTGAAAAAAAGGGTAGTAACTATTTGAAACAAAACACTTAATATCCCTACCTTTTGCTATATTCAGTTAAATTTCAATAAGTAATAGTTAAAAAAAAATTAAGTAGAAGAAATTAAAAACAGGTTTTAGAATTTAAAATTTTTTTTTTTTTTTTTTTTTTTTTGAGACAGAGCCTCAAGCTGTCACCCTGGATAGAGTACTGTGGCATCACAGCTCACAGCAACCTCCAATTCCTGGGCTCAAGCGAGTCTCCTGCCTCCGCCTCCCAAGTAGCTGGGACTACAGGC
>CAUYRH010013033.1:0-27016 GCA_963574655.1 Perodicticus potto | reverse complement strand
CCATTTTTGGAGTTTCTATAAAAGTTTGTTTCCTAAATGTTGCCCCACTTTGAGTGCTCTGTTCCAGATAGCATACCTATCTGACCTCCAAACTCGGTGCAGGATTCCACGCTTCACAATATTTCCACTTTGCTCCCACATTCTCCCACAACTGGCAGCAGCAATCAACTGTGGGGGAGGGGCTGGCCACTGCTGGCCACCGCTCTAGTCACTGCCGCTGCACTTGCAGCTGCAGTGCGTGGGGAACTCTTCCCCAATTTCCGTGGCTCAGAGTCTCTCCATTGAGCCCCAGTTCCCCACGCAACCTGAATAGCCAGACCTCACCAGTCTTCTCCACCAGAGATGGTATTGAACGTTTAATTACTCCTGATGTTCTGGGAAAAGGTGTCTGCCATTTTGGACAATTCAAAATGTCTGTTTCCCAGATGGGATCCCCTCCCCTCAATTTTCCCTTGGGCTGCCCAGCCCTCTGTGACTCTGAGGGGCACCCCTTTCTGGATATCAAACTCCGTTTAGGAATCCACACTTCACCGAAACTTTCATCAACTAGATTTTGTGAATGCGAACTGCTGTCCTCCGTGAGGGAGGGGCTGGTTGCCGGCCAGCGTGGCTGGGCAAGGGAAAAACTCCACAGCAAATTCCGTGGTTTTGAATTACACCTCAGACACAGCAATCCACCAATTTGCTGCACATCTCCAGCTGTCTATCCACTCCAATAATCTACATGGGGAAAGATCTAGATCCCCCTCCCTCTCACTTGATGACTGTGGAGAGATGGGCTACACATCCTTCCCAACAGCCATCATGCTCCACCCTCCTGTAATTCTCTTTAATTGTCACTATTGTTTGCAGATAAATTAGGCTTCAAAGTAGCAAAGGTAAAGCAAGACAAATGTGGACACCACCAACTGTCAAGGGAACAATACAACAAGAAGACACTTCAATCCTAAATATCTATGAACCCAACTTAAATGTTCCCAGATATATAAAATTAACTCAATGTAACAAATATTTTTTCTTCACACAAAGTCATGGAAACTAAATGACTTTATGATGAGTGATAACTGGGTCAAGGAGGAGATAAGAAAGGAAATCATTAGATTCATCAAACAAAATGACAAAGACAAAAGCTATTAAAACCTGTGAGATACTGCAAAGACAGTCTTTAAAGGAAAATTTATCCTATTAAATGCCCACATCCAAAAAATAGAAAGAGTTCAAATCAACAAATTAATGAATCATCTTAAGGAACTAGAAGGGGAAGACCAAACCTAACAGAAAAAAAAGAAACAATAAAAATTAGATCAGAATTAAATAATATTAAAAACAATAGGACCATTCATATTATTAGCAAAACAAGAAGTTGGTTATCTGAAAAGATGAATAAAATTGATAAACTCTTGGCCAGATGAACTAGAAACAGAAAAGTAAGATCTCAAATAACTTCAATCAGAAATGAAAAGGGGGAAATAACAACATATACAACAGAGATACAACAAATCATCATTGATTACTATAAAAACTCTGCCCAGAAATTTGAAAATGGGGAGGAAAAGGACCAATAACTGAAATTGCATTACATCTACAATTTTAACCAGAAAGAATTAGAACTCTTCAACAGACCAATATAAAGCACTAACATTTTAACAACAAAAAGCTTCCAACCACCACAACAAAAAAAAATCCTGGACCAGACATTTTCACACCAGAATTCTACCAACCCTTCAAAGTGGTGCTAATACATATATTGCAGAACCTATTCCAAAACTCAGAAAAGGAAGGGACCATCCCCAACACATTCTATGAGGCAAACATCACTCTGATACTAAAACCAGGAAAGGACTCAAGAAAAATGGAAAAAATAGCAGATAAGTATCATAATAAATATCTTCCCAAATATTCAATTAAATCCTAGAAAACACAGCATAGCTACACACTAAAAAAATGTATACATAGTGATTAATTTATGCATAGTGCTTAATTGGGCTTTATCCCAGGGATGCAAGTTTTGTTCAACATATTTAAATCTGTAAATGTAATTCACCACATAAAAACAAAGACTAAATGATCCTGTCAATAGATGCAGAAAAAGCATTTGACAAAATTCAGCACCTTTTTCTGACAAGAACAATTAAGAAAACAGTCATAGGTGGGACATTTCTTAAATTGACACAGGTCATCTACAACAAACCCACAGCCAGTATCATACTGAATGGAGTAAAACTGAAAGCATTTCCACTTAGAACTGGAACCAGACAAGGATGATCACTATCATCTCTGCTATTCAAGATAGTGCTGGAAGTTCTAGCCAATGCAATCAGGCAACAGAAGACTATAAAGGTTATTGAAATAGGTTCAGAGGAGGTCAAACTCTTGCTGTTGGCTGATGATATGATCTTATATTTAGAAAATCCCAGGGAATCAACCACAAGGCTCCTGGAAGTGATCATATAGAATACAGTAATGTCTCAGGATACAAAATCAATGACCACAAATCAGTATCTTTATACACTTTAATAACAGTCAAAGTGAGAATCAAATCAAAGACACACTACCCTTCACAATAGCTTCAAAGATATCAAAATACCTTGGAATATACAAAGGATGTGAAGGACTGTACAATGAGAACTATGCAGTGAGAAAAGAAAGAGCAGAAGACATTAACAAATGAAAGAAAGAGTGTACCGTGCTCATGGCTTGGAAGAATTAATATTGTTAAAGTGTTCATACTTCCAAAAGCAATTTACAGATTTAGTGCAATACCTATTAAAGCACCAATGTCATACTTCGAAGAACTTGAAAATGTAGTTTTTCATTTCATTTGGAACCAGAAAGGAATCCAACAAACACATGAAAAAATGTTTATCATTGCTAATCATCAGAGAAATGCAAATCAAAACCAACATGAGATAATCACCTAACTGCAGGTGATAGCCCACATCACAAAGTCCCAATGCTGCCATGAGTATGGAGAGAAGGGTATACCTACACACTGTTGGTTGGATTGCAAACTTATGCCCTTATGCAAACTAATAAAGCCTTTTTGGGAAAAAAAAACATGGAGAATCTTCAATGTGCTAAAAGTAGACCTTCTATTTAATACAGAAATCTCATTGCTAGGTATCTACCAGAGGAAAAGAAATTATTTTTATCATAAGGACATTTGTATTATATTGTTTATCATAGCTCAATACACAATTGTAAAGATGTGGAAAGAACCTAAGTGCCCATCAACCCAAGAATGGATAAATAAACTGTAGTATATGTAAATCATGGAATACTATTCAGTAAAAAAGAAAGATGAAGAGTTTCCATCTTTTTCATTTGCTTGGAAAGATTTGGAGAACATCCTCCTAAGTATCACAAGAATGGAAAAGCAAACATTCAATGTACTCAGTATTAATTTTAAAGTAGTAGATGAGCAATTACATACCCAAACAAGATTGAAACTTATTTAAATTCAAGAAAGGAGAGAAGGAGGAGAATGTGGTAAGCTCTCACCTATTGGGTACATTGTAGAGGTATAAGACACACCTCCTGGATAAAGGGCTTGACTGCAACTTAGACTTTACACAACAAATACAAATAATGTAACATGATTGTCTGCACCCTTATATTAATCTGAAAAAAAAAGTTACTAAAAGCCAAGAATTTGAAAAGCACAATATAGGCTGGTTGGAGATCATGTCAAAATTCTCTTACTTGGGGAAGATGCTGTTTGTACTCATGTGGTTTTCTGATGTGTTAAAAATAAGTAAATAAATAAAATGGAGGCTATGGCTTAAATACCCCAAGGCCAATTGCCCTTAGCCATGTAACCAATATTTAAATCATTTTGATTTTATACAGAGAAATCAGTGTACACAGCTCAGTTGTCTTAAACATATACCAGCCAATCACAAAAATGGGTAAAATACTTCTTTAATTATCCTCTATAAATTGTGCTGTAAATTTATAGAGGATATGTTAAACTGCTCTAAACTAGAGATTTCATGCCATTTTTTCAATTTAAAGTTTCCCAATTCACTAACTGTTCTTTCATGATAAACCCTTAAAATTCTAACTTAATGATTTGATCTTTGACAAATAATAGGAACTCATTTTATTCATTGAATGTGTAGTCATAAATAGAAAGTTAAAGTAAAATAATTGTTTTAGTTTTATATTATTTTTTGTTGGAGGAAGAAAAGGGCATAAGAAAATTGAGCATTAGGAGTCATTAGAGGCAAAGGTGCATTAGAAACAGAAAATAATAAAGTAGTGTAACTGGAGAAGTTAGAAAAAAAAGAAAGTGCCATGTATATTATTAAAAAAAACAAAATGCAGACATCATCACTTGAATAGGATGAAAGCAGAGAAAAATAGTGAACATTTAGTAAGATATATAGTGAATATGGTTCCAGAAGGCCATGTGCACAGTAAGTTATATTTTGATCTGTTCATCCTAAATTTAAGTTTTTTAAAAGCTGTTTTATTTAGTAAAGTGAATTATACATGTTTTTCTTTAAACCTTACAATTATATTTTTGAAAACAATTTTTTTTGCATTCTAGTGATCTTACAAATCTTTGAAAGAATGACAAAAGATATTAACTTGCAAATCTTAGAAATGTAATTTAGCCCAGGTGAAAGTTAATGAAGAATAATAAAGATAATAGGAGCTAAGCTTTAGGTTAACTAGAAGAAATTCTTCATACCAAACCCAATATCAAAGTTTCCCATGCATCCTCTCAAGGCACCCTGAGATCTTTATTTTAAGAATGAGAAAATTGAGATTTTTAACTTGCTCCAGGTTAGAACTAGCCAAAGTGTAGAACTGTCTGTCACTCACTGGTTGCTGCTATTGCCTCTACCTCCCATAACATTACTGATGACCTCCCTTTCTATGAAAAATAATTACTCCAAGTTCCCAGAACACACACACCATTATCTCTGACTTCTGTCCTTTTCTGACTAAACTGTCCATTTGTTTTTCTTCCACACAATTCACACATATGCGACACACACATTCCCTTGCATATACATGCTTAAGCCATCTTTTCTTGGTTTATTAGAATTTAAGTATCCCTTCCTCTGGGTACCCTTGATTGATCCCTAACAATTCAAATAAGTACCCTCCACTTATTGCACTTTATATATGCTTGCCAATTTCTGAGATGTCATTCTAAGATGTCTGCCACTACAAGGTTTTCCTATTTTTTCTGTTTTCTTAGTTTTCTACATATCCTGAGGGTAGCATCTGGAATGGGATCATTAAATCTGTTTCATAGACAGACATTCCCTTTCCCTACCTCAAACTCACCAGAAAATTATTGGTATCTAGCAGGGTTAAAAGTCAGGGACCAACATTTTCCATAGAACATGGGCAATAGATCCCATTCCTAAAACACATGACTTCTCACATCCAGTCTCTCCCTTCCATTTCCTCAGCAATTGCCCTCATTGATCTCCAAGGATGGCTTGGCCTCACTTTCCTGATATTCTGGGTCAGCTGATTTGGGGTCGAGCTCATTTATTTGTCACCTAACTCAACTTTTATACCCCTCCCCTACATTTTTCCTGCTTTCTCAAACTGATATCTTTCAAATTTCCAAAATAATTTATTGGTTTTTCTCTAACAATAATTGCAGTCAACCTGAAGTACAGTAGGGCTTCCATAGTTGACCACCTTCTACAGTGACCACAGCCTTTTTCACTGACCACAGCCTTTTTCACAGATTGGACATGCACAAATGGAAGTCTGACCTCTATATATTGACCACTTTTGCAAATTTTATCTTGACCACTTGGGCTGTGGCACACAATGTTAATTTACTGTCTATAACTCGACAGGTTGAGTCCACTCTATACCAAGGGGTGGACGGTGTGGGCTTTGCCACTTTGTCTTATTATTTTCTCTTCAGGATAATTCTTTTTTCATGTTTTATTATTACCTTGTGTTGAGTAGGGCCTTCCATGTTGTGGAAGATTTTTTTCAATATGGAAGACTGGTCTTAATTGCAGCTACATTCTACAATTACTGAAAAAAATTACCATTACTTGAGACATTATGACCCAAAGGAAAGAACTCAAAGATCTGACATTAAAGGAAAAGGTTGATCAGAGGAAAGCAGCAGCCAAAGAAAGCTCAATATACTGGTGTTAGCAAGACCAGTATAACAACTGGTCGTATAGCAACGTCTATGGTTAGCAACGTCTAACAACATAAACATGAAGTACTTGGAGGAAAGTACTTCCAAGGAAAGTGGAGACCTACAGTGGAAAAGGAGGAAAACATCCCTCAGTGAATTTAATGAAGCCACATAAACTGGTTAAACAAATGAGGACAGTTAACACCTGAATTTCCAGGTCAGCGATTCAAGAAGTTGCTAAGATGTTCACATAGGAATTTGGGGTAGCAGATTGCCAAGCATTGCATGGTTTACTTGAGAAATTTAAACTGTGACATGAGCTCTCCCAGAAAGTCTTGTATGGTGAATCCAAAGAAGTTCTAGCAGAAGTTGTTGAAAGAGTTCATCAAAAAGTTCTCAGACTTTGCCAGAGGCTTCAAAGATGACAATATCTTTAACTCTTTCAACTGGGGACACTTTTTCAAGGAGATGTCTGACAGGAGCCGAGTCATGAGGAGTGACAAATGTAAGAGTGGAAAATTTTATAAAGAATGTTTCACAATTCTGCTTTTGGCTAGTTCAATTGGAGAGAAATTAAAGCCGTTGATGATTGGCAATGTGGCAAAGCCATATGCATTCAAGAACCTGAACCCTGAAAACCTCCCTGTCACTTGTAGATAAAACAAATGTACATGGATGCTTGATGCCCTATTGGAAGAATGGGTAAGGGGTATCAACTAAGAAATAAAGAAGAAGGAATGGTCTATTCTACTTACAGTAGACAATTGCCTTAGCTACCCATAAGTGGATCATCTCACAAACCTGACGCTGAAATTTTTGCCTCCACACATGACCTCAAGAATTTAATTTCTTGACTAATGCATCATCAAAACATTTAAAATGCACTACCCAGCCCATCTCCTGAAGTGAGTCATTACTAAAACACAAACCTGTGGTCCATCTGTGGAAGCAATTTTATGTGCTGCATCAGCTAATGGCTCTGGATGCTGTTCTCTGGATTAGTTCTGTCTGAGATAAAGTTCAGCCAGAAATGATACAGAGTGTTTCAAGAAAGTTGGATTTGTCATAACCCAAGAGTATGACGTTTTGGCCCCATCAGACAGTCCATCTCCCATGGAAGAATTC
Source organism: Perodicticus potto (assembly GCA_963574655.1). Lineage (NCBI taxonomy): Eukaryota > Metazoa > Chordata > Mammalia > Primates > Lorisidae > Perodicticus > Perodicticus potto. Next base: position 19,761 of record CAUYRH010013033.1, on the reverse strand, counting down.
AAAGGAGTATATTTTGAAGATTTTGTTACAATAGATGATGAGGTGGCAACCTGTAATGAACCTGACCCAGAAGCAATTTTTCAAGTGACACTGACTTTCAGTATAGATCCACATAAAAGTGCATAAAGCAGCTGATGAAGTGGAATAAGCAAGTGAAGGTGACACAGAAATTGTAGAAACTCCAAAAAAGGAGGATGTTATGCATCTGATAATGCAGTTGACGTCCTTTGCTATGAAAAAATACGCAAGTATACTGAATGGTGTAGACAGCATTGAGAATGCTTTCTACCCTTATGTTTGTAATAAGAACAAGAAACAGACTAAGATTGACTCTCCTTCAGAAAGAATAATTAAACCATGTGAAACAGTAAATGTATTGATTTTATATGATACTGTAATGCATGATTTTACTATTTTTTGATTATGCATTGTTTCATACAATATTCTCTAATCAAATCTGTATAAGAAATTAAAGTATGTGTACATATCAGTACAGTAGGCCTAGTTCCTATTGTTCACCACCTCTATATGTCGACCAGTTTGTTATAGCCCCTTGGGTGGTCAACTTACAGAGGTTCTATAGTAGTTGAACTTTATGAACCTTTATGTTTTATTTTCATTTTAAACCTGTCTCTGTGATAATAGATTTAGTTACTAGCTGTAGTAATAAATAATCCCAAATCTCGATAGCTTACATGCACAACATTTGTATTTTCCCTCACATTATATGGACTACTCTGGTTGGCTATAGCTCTGCCCCAAGTTGCCTAAGTTTTATAATTAAAACTGATAGAATACTCTTTGTCCAGAGCATTTCAAATTATCATGGCCACAGGAAAAGAGAAATTGGTGAACCATGGCTAACTCTTAACACTTCTTAAAAATGACAGCTATCATTTCAGTCATGTTTCCTTGGCCAAAGCAAGTCATCTGACCATTCCTGACTTCTTTAGGAAGGGAATTTCTAATTCTTCTATAGAAAAGGAAGCCATTAAGGATGGACTACTACAATGTAATTTTTAACATTACTTCATTATTCACAAGTAATCCTCACCTGGGATGCCTCCATGCTACTTGAAATTTATTGTTCTCATGAGTTATGTGCCTTCTGTCCTCTTACCCTGAGTATTTTTCTATTTGATCATTATTTTTTGGTTTCTTTAAATCAGCCTTATTATTCTGACTTCTTTCAAAAATTCTTAACTTGATTCCTCTTCTTTTTTCAGTTTGTGTCCTTCGTTGGTGACCTCATGTACTACCAATGGACACCAATATAATCCCCATGTTAGGAACAAATATTGCTATAATTTATATGTCCTTAATTAAGAGAACAGATTTAGTTAACTATAAGATACTTTTAAGGATGCCCTTTTTAATGTACAACTCAACACATTTCTACCTAAAATTATTATCTCTCTTTCAAAACAGACTCCTCTATCTAATTTCCTATTTCAGTTTATAGCACAACTATATTTATGGTTGCCTGAGACAGAAGTTTGGGAATCATCTTAAGCATTTTCTCCCATGAACCTTTCCTTCCAACTGGTAGACAAACCCTGTTAATTACTTTTCTTGATCTTCCATGCTATTAGTTTTTTTTTAAACTTTGTCATTGCTTATTAAACTACTGCATTAATCTCTCAAATGGCCTCTGTATTACCAAAGATCTCCTTTCAATCCATCGGCCACACAAGATGGTTTCCTAAAATAGAAGGATCATTATCCAATTTCAAAATCTTTTATAGTTTTTCAATGTTGTTTGAAGAAAAAATACACACACTATTTTAAATCAAAAGACATTTTCATTCCACAGACTGAGACATATTTGTTTACATATTTCTTCAAAGTTTCCTTTCGGACAGGGCAAACACATAGTGACCCGTAATTTCTAGTCTGTATCCTCAGTACATTGCACAGAATCTGCAGGTAGTTGATGGTGGCTCTGTGCTTATTGAATGGATAAGTTTCTTTCTGTTAAGTTTTACCTTGTTGAGTTAGCCCCTTTGTTCTCTCTCACAAGTCATTTTATTAGGCTATTTATTGCTCTCTCTTCCAACCTAGTGTGTTGACATATTAGAGTAGTATGTATCTCTATACCTTTGTGAAAATACTAAATGTAGAAGCATGGGAATAGAGTTCTGTGTCACTGAACTCTGAGTAATAGTAGTAAACTTGCAATCTGTTGAGAATAGAGGTTTTTTTCTATGGGTATATCAAAGAGATTTCCTTGATTGAGTTAAGAGGGAATCTGAGGACAGATTTGTGAAGCTACATGACACAAAAAGAAACTGGTGATGAATATTATTATAAAGGTGGTAACACGAAGTCCAGGTAAAGATATGTAGAAACAGGATCACTGAAAATAAAATGGTACACTCTGGAAAAATCATTTGATAGTTTCTTTAAAAAATAATTATACAACTTACCATACAACTTGGTAATTGTACTCCTGGGCATTTATCTCAGAAAACTGAAAACTTATGTTTATTCAAAAACTGGTAGAAATTTTATTTGTAGTCACCAAAAATTGGAAAACATTCAGTTATCCTTCAATGAATAAATGGTTAAACAAACTATCATAAATCTCGATGATGCAATACTACTCATCAATAAGGAAAAACGCTCTTGATATACACAATAATCTGAATGAATTTGTAGAAAATTAGGCTAAGTAGAAAAAAGTCATTCACAAAAGGTTAAGACTATATAATTTTATTTACATAACTTTCTCAAAATGAGAAGCTTTAGAAATGATGAAGAGATTTGTGATTTTCAAAAGTTTCAAAGGTATGGGCAGGAGAGAAGTGAGTGTGCTAAATAAGGGCTACTTAAGAGATCTTTGTGGGAATGGAGATGTTTTATATCTTGTCTGTATCAGTGTCAATATAATATTTTTGATATTGTAATATGGTTTTGTAAGGGTCTACCATTAATAGAGAAATTAGTAGAGAATATGCTAGATTTTTCTGTATATGTCTTAAAACTGCATGTGAGTCATAATTATCTCACAAGAAAATATTTAAAAATTATAAATATAATCAAAATTATTAATATTAATATAAATATAATTAAAATTATGAAATATTAATTATATTTTATAGAATTGTTTAAATATTAATATTAAATATTAAATATTAATTAAATATTAATTATATTTTATATAATTGTTTATAATAAATGACCTCATGTACTACCGTAAGTCAGTGACACTGACTTTCAGTATAGACCCACATAAAAGTGCATAAAGCAGCTGATGAAGTGGAATAAGCAAGTGAAGGTGACACAGAAATTGCAGAAACTATTATACTATTATATTTCATATAATTATTATACATTATATAACCATATGCATAGTATATATAACTTCCATTCCCTTCCTTAATAAATCTCACAAGGTAGAAGAAACCATAGGTCAGAATGATGTAATGGGGTTTTCAAGATATTTTTTGCACATTTACAAACATTCATATATGAATGGGCCATACCTATTTAAGCTATTACTTACGTGGATATTCAAATTGCTTTTAATAATTTTTTTGCTGTGACAAAAAGTACTACAGTGAACATCCTTATATATGCATACAATTTTGTCTTTATCTTTCCAGAAAAATCTTGGAAGTAAAAGTGCAAGTTCAAGAATTACGTGATATTTGAAATTTTGAAAGCTAGTTACAAATTTTAGTTGAAAACAGCAGTTAGTATCTGAGGTGACTGAGGTCAGACAAGTTCCATTTCCAAAAATGCAGTTAGGGTCCACAGATGATGCCCTGTGTATAATTCTGCCTGAACTAGCTATAAATCCTTTTTTATTACATGATGTCTAATATTACTCATATGAGACATGGAATATAGAAAAAAATGTGTTTCATAGCCTTACTTCCTGGTACATTATTTTTCTTTTTTCTTTTTATTAAGACATATACACATACATCATGAATACATTTATGCATTTGTGGGGTACAATGTGTTGATTTTTTATAAAATTTGGAATGCTTACATCAAACTAATTGATATAGCTTTCACCTCATTTGCTTAATTATTGTGTTAAGACATTTATGTTCTATATGTGATAGATTTGACTTCTACCCTTGCAAAATGCGCCACCCTCCCTCTATAAAACTCCTCTTGTCCCCTCCCATCCCCTTCCTCTTCCTGCATTATTTTCTATTTTAGAAAGCAACAAGGTGAAAATCTCTCAGGATGTTAGCACAGATTAAAGACAAGAGGGGGAACGCGTGAGTTATTAGCAAAATCAAGGAGGCTTTTTTTTTAAAGATTTCAAAAATTTTTAATAGACTGACAACTTACTGCTCTGATATAATTTGGTTTTATACATGCATAGCCATCAAAAGTCATTTTCTGTTCATATCTTAATGAATTAAATTATTTTGGATGGAAAATTATTATAGGATTATTTGATATTAATGAATCATAAATATAAAAATATTCAACTTTTAATGGCATTTTTAATAGTGGTGGTACATCATCAATATAATATGATGCTCTGAAAAACTAACTTGACAAAAGATTAATCGTGGTTTCGGGATTTTCATTCAATATGAACCTTGTTTCTTTTTTTAAATGAAATTATATCAACTAAAATAAACTTGGCAAAATTAGAGTAGTAAATCAAAGGGAACTGACAAAAACTGGCATGGTCATTCTTCCTCTGAATCAAACATGTCATTCAAAAGGTTCATGTAGTCACTGTATTTCATGGGAACAGGTGATGGCACCCTAAGTCAAATATTTTCTCATCTCTCTTTGAGGTACAACTGTGGTTCTAATTCAGGCAATGGATTTATTCTTCAGTTCAGGAAAAAATAACTCATAATTTATTTGTTGTTCACTGTCTTCAAATCTGGACAGTAAGGATTCTAGAAGGTCATCATTCAAAGGCCATCTGGAGGACTTGTATAGCCTTCTAATGTATTTGCTGGGTGATATACATACATTTTGTCTTGATCTTGTTGCGCGTCAGTAGAAAGTAATCTCTCAAAATTCTCAAAAGTGTTTCTCTTGAGCTGTTCATGGATCTGCACAAATAAGGTTTGTCCTCAAACCTGGACATGGTTCATCAGGTACATGGTAGTGATGTGCAATGGTTATAACCTCATGGTCTATGATTTTTCCAATGGTTAGACCCATCAATATGTCTCTGAATACATTATAATCCAACATCTGTGTGTGCCTACAGTCAGCAGCTGTAAATACCTGCTTGATTTCTCTAGATTTTGATTTTTGTTCCTTCACCTTTTGTAGGGCAAGTTCAAAGTTGCTGAAAGGAAATTTATGTAAATTCTTCTCCACGTAGTTTAAGGTGTACTCAACAGCTTTGAGCAAAAGAAATAGGTAGCCATTCATATTCACTGTAGCTCCAACATACAGTTCCTCAGCCTTGATATGTTCTGATAGTTCACTTTTAAAGACTTCTTGTCCAGGCTTCTTAACATGGCTTCTGTTTGAGAACCTCCCATCAGTAACACCTGAATTCTTCTCTATAGGTTCAAACAATGACATCGTGTCATACTGAGAAAATACAAAATAGCAAACAGCCTGTCGACAGAAGCACATTTGTCTGTGATTAGTTTTGCAACAAAACTGGAGTACATTGCTTGTGCTGCCATAGCTGTCTTTTTTCCATGAACTTCTTGAAGTTCTTAGGCAGTATGGGTATGAGGCCTTAAGAGAATCCTGCTCAAAACCAGAAGGAGGCCATTTTACTTAGGTGTGAATGTTAAGCTATAAAATAAATAGAACCTTCTATTTTATTACATTTTTCACTAGAGAATCACAACTAAATGGAAATCATATGATGTTCCTCCTTTTTAATAACTATGTCTACCTTCCCTTCAAGCATTCTTAAAAGATGTACCCTTTGCTCTGTCACTAGCTTGCTGTGTATCTTTATCAAATAAAAACTTTCCTAGTAGATCATAGTACTGTCAATATAATAGTTATTTATCATTTATTTTTTATATATATATTTTTGATTCAACAAATGATAATTGATTGCAGCATCTTTGCTAGACATAGAGCATGCAGTAATAAAAAAAATGGTCATAAATCACATCCCCACAGAATTTACAGTGTGAAGGGAGACACAGAATCTATGCAAATAAACATGAGTAAAGAGATAATTATAAATTATGATAAGAACATTAAAATAACAGACTGGGAATCTAATACTGGTAATAATGACAAGAAGTTCCCTATTTTATTTTAGATCATTTTTTATGGAAGTATCATTTAAGTTGGGACTTGAGATGGTGAAGATTCCATCTCAAGGAAATAATGTTATAAGTGAAAGGTACTGAATATGTGAATAACCTGAGGATATGAAGAGCTGGGATGTTCAAAGAATTGAAACATAATCTGAGTGTCTGGAGTCCTCTGAGTAAGAGCAGAAGAATATGAGCTGAGCCTAGACAAGCAGAGAGGGAGACAGAGGTAAAACTGTGCAGTGAATGCCAATTGTCACGGGTCCTGCTTTTATCCTACGAGCCCAGGACAGCCTTGGGCAGGTTTGTGTCCAGTGTTCTCCCTAAAAGGGAGCCCCACACCTCCACCTGCATTAGTCAGAGTCCCAGGAGTCATGCTGATACTTCCCTCTCTCTGACACGTAAGATACAGCTCATCACCACATCCTGTCCTCTTTGCCTCCTAATATTCTTTTGAATACTCCCATATCCCTCCATATGCTCTGACACTCCCTCACTCAAGAGCTTCCTAGCTGGCTTTCGGCTTTATTTTGGACCCCTGAGTCTATTCTGTACAACAGCCAAGTAATCTTTTTAAAATATAACCATGATCATGTTTGTTCTAATGCTTCAAACTCTTTGGTGGTTCTTTCTTGTTCTTGAAATTAAGAGTAAAATCCTGACCATGACCTACACAGTCCTGTCACACTTGTTTCCCTCCTTGGCTCTCATTTGCTTCTCAGGCCTTCTCTACTGGCAGGAATATGGGATACCTGACATAGGGCTTTTACAAATGCCATTCATTCAGCCATAAATGCCTCTTCTTCTGTATTTTCTTCTCTTGAGTTTTGTCCTGCTTGGCCACCTGGGTTTTTTTGTTTTTGTTTTATTGTTGTTGTTGTTGTATCTCAGCATGTCTCCCTTCCTTATGAAATCTTCCCTGATCCAGGTAAAATATATTTATTATAAGTTCCAAGAAAACCATATTCCTTCCATTCTAGCAAATCTTTCAAAAACATGATTGTGTGTGATTATTTGTTTATTCTTTTCTTGTCCACTGTTTGTGAACTCCTAGAGAGCAGAGTCCAGGCCTTATGATAGGACATGCAGCATAGTAACAGTCAACAAGTATTTTATGAATAACATGATCTAATATACACTACTTAGATGCTCCATCTTCTAGACACTATCATGGGTGCTTTATAGAAGAATGGGAGATTGAATTATCTGTCAGTTAAATTTCTGCCTTAGTTTGATATTAAGTTATAGAACTATATTCTCCACCCACATTGGCAAGCAGATTGCACTGATGGCAGGAAAAGGTATTCATAATTTCCTTATCACTTTATCTGGAGCTGAAGGGGATAGAGAATTTTGGGTTCCCCAAGGTACACAGGACAGACATGGGCACATGATATTGTCAAGATCGTCTCAGTGCCTGAGACAGGGTTGAACACGTGGTAACAGACAAATAAGAAATTTAAAAATCAGTCTTACAGCTAGAACATGTGGTGTCAGATAACAGTTCAGCTGTTGATTGTAGATGGAATAGAAGCTGGTATAAGGATGATAAGTGGCCAGAAAAACTTTCAAGGGAAAGGTATGTGTTCATTTTCTTAATTCTGTTAATAGTTTTGTGAGCATATACTTATGTCATAAATCTTCAAATGTACATATTAAATAAATATGGTTTATTTTATGTAAATTGGCTTCAATAAAGTTATAAAACTTCTATGCTGTGAAATATAGCTGTAATCTAATTGGTATGAATTTGGGCTACATTACTACATTTTAAGGATTTCTCGTATCTTTTAACATTTTTTAAAATGCTCTTTGATGTAGCAAATGCATTTTTTGAAAAACATTTATAAAATAACAAAAATGTCAGAGCACAAGTTTATATGTTTGAAGATGTCTGCCTTTGAAGAGCAGAAAAAAATAAAAACAAATTGTCCATCATAAGGAAATTATATCTTAAATTATGAACTATTAGGTAGCTCTTATAAGATACCTATTTATGCAAACTGAATATTACAAAGTATTGTTAAATAATAAAGTTATGCTGCAGAGAGAAGTGCTCATCCCCAGACCCCCTCTACATGTGTGGACGTTTGCGAATGTCTGCACAGCTAAGGGGAGCAGAGTCAATACTGGCTGCTGATAGGGCTGGTTTGGGGATAATGGTGGTAGAGTAGTAGGCAAGTAACTTTAGAAAAAGAATGTGTATATTTCTTTTTCTTTAGAAAAAGAATGTGTATACTTCCATGTTTTTGTCACTTCCCCTCTCACATGATAAGAACATGCTACTTTAATAATTTCTGAAGAGGAATTTTGAAGAAAAAAATTTGTCAACCAGTATATACTAGAAAGGACTTCTGCTCCCTCTCAAAACAAAAACAAAATCAACCACAGGGAATTGTACCCCAGACTTAAAAAATGGTGAAGCAAAAACCAGGGGCCTTTAAGTTATACAGAGTTTGGTTCAAATTTGGACTCTAGGGTTATTGATCTGGGTGACCCTGTCAGATTCTCACTTCCATCATTTCAGAAGGCAATAATCATATCTGATTCTTACATTTGCTGTAAGGAATATAGGAGGTAGCATTTATGAAGAATGAAACATGGGACATATTCCAATAATATCTGTTCCTTTGCAATGGTAGGTGGATTTAAAGGGTTGTAGGGCCATCCTGAATGCCAAGCATAGCCACAGTCTGAGCTTTGGTTTAAGCCTTTCTCTGTGGTGAAAATATGCTTCCTCCTCCTTCTCGTGTCTTCAAACCTTCTATTATTTATCAAGACATGGCTCCCATATTATGACCTCTGAGGAACCTTCCCAGATCTCCTAAGGGAGCATGAATGGCTCTTTGCCCTGGCTCCCACATCCCCATATCCTTGCCTGTTATACAACACCATGCTGCCTTTGGTTCATTGATTGTGCGCTGGGATCTTTTGCATCAAGACTGTGAGCTACTTGAAGGCAGGAACCATGGGATGTTCTACTTTTCACCCTTACTACCATGCCCTTACATAGAAGTTCTATGGTTTCAATTTCCTAACTTAATGCAAAATACAGGAAATATTGATGGAATAGCTGCTAGACACTGGTCTAGTCACTTACCATTGTGTCAGGAAGAGTAACAACAGAGACAAAATTCTTGCCTCCTGGAACATACATTCTGAAGGGAGGGGATAGGCAGAAAAAGGAGCAAAATAAATGGAGTTTTAATGCTGTGTTAAAAGATGAATGCTATGGAGAAAAAGTAAAGCAGTCCAAGGGAATGAAATATTGGACTAGAAGATATGATTTTAAGTAAAATGCTTAACAAAGGCCTCACTGAAAAGGTGATATTTGAGAAAAGACTTTAAGAAGGAAGGGAGCAAGCCAAGTGGCTATCTTAAGAGTACTTTAGGTCCAGGGAAGAGTAAATTCCAGTCCCTATAGGAAAAACATGCTTGGTGTATTTAAAACTCGCAAGGATCCCAATGTGGTTGGAGTGGAGAGAGCAAAGGAATAAGTAGTAGGAGAAGAGATGGCAAATGAGTAAAATCTTAGGCATAACTGTAAGGGAATTTAAAAATATAGTTTCTGCTCTGAATAAGATGGGAAGTGGCAGAATGCAACAATCCTGTTTGATTTTAATTTAAATAGAAGTCCTCTTTTGGCTCAGCATTTCTGTAAGAAGCAAGATGTAAATTCCCACAAGTACCTGAGTCATGGTAGGAACTTTGGGATTGAGGACAGAACAGGGATGGTGTGTCCTGTGCCCTCAGGGCGTCATGGAGGATTGCTGCGTTGGGGGTCTGACAGACATGGTTGGAGCTCTCATGCAGCCTCTACCAGTGCTGGTATCTTGGGCATGATGCCAGTGAGCCTCCCTAAGCCTCAGTTTCTTTAGCTGTCAATGAAGCAGATCATGCCTCACTGGCTTGCTTCCATCACTTTGTGGTTATGAGATTACAGTGAGGTGATAGCGTGAAAAGGTCGCAAAGACAAACACTATGCAGAAGAAAGAGATTCTTGCTCACTAAATACAAGGACACCTCCTGTCTGCAGACTTGTGTGTTATTGGTGGACATGAAAAGAAGGCAACAAAAGGTGAGAAAGGCAGACATGTGCTCTGTGAAGCAATTAGGGTATCTCCAGAATCTCTATAGATCATCAGAAATCTTGGACAGCTACTTCGTGGCAGTGAACCAAATTCAGTATTGATTTGGTATCTGATTTTTTACCCCCTCTTAATATGAAGGAGTAAATTCAAAATGTGCAACAGACGCATGAAGATAAAGGCAAAAATGCTCTAGTAGGGCTTGTTTCTCACAATATACACAGGTGCACGTTGGCAAATGCATTACCTCGGGAACAAATTAGTGACTCAAACCTGAAAAGACATTCTGCAGCCACATTTGGTGGGAGTGCGAGCAGGCTGTGTACCAGATACTGAATTTTATAGACATCCTTTGTAATTTGGTTCAGAGAGATATAACAGTTGAAATTGCCGTATTCCCTAGAAAATGCAGAGCATGGGTTGTCTGAATTTATTGTAGAAAAAAGATACTTTTTTCAATATTCAGAAGGTGTCTCCTATAGTTTATTTACCTATATTATTAAGGGTTCTTTGTATTGCATGTAAATTTATTCTGGCTAAGTAAAAACAGAAAGACAAACAAACAGAAGATTTATTGAAATTACATTGGAGTTGCTTTCACAGTCTATGTGTTTGGGAAGGATAGAACCTAGGATAGCTCTTGAGAACATAAGAGAAGCATATAGAACTTTTATTCTGGGCTGGAGTACTGCCTTAATTGTCCTCTTGTTCTATGACAATTGCCCTGCTGTCCACATTAAATAATTCTGGGAGAATATTGTATTTCCAGCTCAGCTGGGTCAGATTTTACTTCTGATAAGTGGGCAACACCCACAGCAATGGCTGCAGAGGACCCACCTCTGCACAGTAAGGCAGTAGCATGAAAGGGCTAAACTTTTCCAGGACACTTTCATCCCTGACACTGCTATTCTATGAGGAAAATAACAATACTGTGGAATAATACTAACTTTTTAATTTTTAAAAAGTTGGTTTTCAGTTTACTAGCACAGGAGAGTGGGCTCAGATTATTATTTTTTTTTATAAATACTATCCAAAAAAGACATGTGAAACTTTTAGCCCTGAAACTTCATACAATTTTAGGAGTTAAGAGTTTGTTTCTGAGAGTCAGTTTCAAATGATATTTCTGGCACTTACTAGCTCTGTGCCTATAACCTTGTTTCTTTAGCTGGGCTTTAGTTTGCTTATTTTGAATCATTCTTTGGTTACCCTGGCTAATAAGAGATTTAAAAATATGGGATTTTTTTTTTCATCATTAAAACTTTGAATATGCCCAGGAAAAATTACTACCATCAACAAAGTTCTTGTCTATGAACTAAGGTATGTGACAAAGAGGACACATTTATTCTGACTTTCTAAGAGCCAAATTGCAGTCAGGGTGTTCAAAATGGGTTGTTTGGTTAAAACTTGGGCCTGTTCCTGAGAAGTCCTGGAGCTGCTTTGAGGCCTCTGTCTTGGAGTACTCATGAGGCAGAAGAACTGGAAAAGCAGGATGTGGCTGCCCTTGGATTGTCCAGGAGCCAGATAGGTGTGTCCTTTGAAACACAAGCCAGAGAAAGGGAAACATTACAAAGCAGAGAGGGTGTAAGACTTAAAAACAAACAAACAAACAACTTTAAACATTTTCCTTAGAAGTTTTTGCTTCTGCATTTTTTAAAAGGTAAAATTTATAATGAAATAGACTATAATACATGCCTGAGGAAATGATAAACAACAAAACAGAAATTTTGGATGTATCTAAGGAAACAATCAGAAGCACAGAAGAAGGAAGAATTTGCATGGAGTACACATCAGGCTGAGCTGAGCCACTAGTTTCACTGTGAGTTTCTGGATAGATGGGAGAAAAAGGAAATAGTTGCATAAATCTTGTAATCAGAAAAGAGAAAACAGATCTTAGGGAGATAATTTTTTTTTTTTCTTCTTAAAGTCTAGAGGAAAATTTTTCCATAATACATCATGGAAGGAGTATTAACGGATGATATTCCCAGTTGCGGTTTCACTCAGCAGCTGCATAAGAATTTTCGGTTAATTGCATTCTTCCTAGACCCCTTCCTGGGAAGTTCTTACTCAAAACATCTCAGAATGAGAACAATGTGTAGATTTTTCTTTAACACAATAAATTTGTATGGAAATTAAGAATTTACAAGGAGATTTTCCATCTATTGCTTCTTTTTAATTTTAATAATCTAGTGAAGTTCATCAGATTTATTTTAATGCAGAAAAGGAAATTTGTACTTGAAGATGTGAAATGACTTATGACACAAAGTGGGATGACGTGAATACATGTATTTTCAGGTAATACAGAGCCATGAGGGTTTTTCATTTCTATGGATATTTTGAGGCATGAGTAACCATTGTCATCTATTGCCTGCTACTGTGGTATTCTGCTCTGTTCTCCAGTAGCGTTATGGGTTAGAGGTAGAGCACAGACTCTGAAATCAGATTGCTTGGGATCAAATCCAGCCCTCCTCCTTCATTTATACAGCAATGTTAGAAAATCTCCCGAGCCTTCATTTGTATACAAAATTTAAGAATAATAATGTCTAAGGTTAAGTTCAAGTTATCGTACATCCTAACATTGTGAGCAGTAGGAGAGAACCTGCCAAAACAATGCAACCTAAACATTTGTACCCTCATATTGATCTGAAGTTTAAAAAAAAACCCACATTGAAAAAAGGTACTTTCAATTACCCTAAAGGAAGGAACTGTATACATCAATGACATTATTAGGTAAGGATTCTAAATTGAAAAACCCTATTTGAAATGTGGTTCTAATAAAAGCTAAACAAGAGAATTTTCATTTAATAAATTTTGTATGTACTATTAATTATTACTTTTCTAGCTGGAGTATTTCTGATTTTATATTTCAGTATTTACTGTCCCATATCAGAGAGCTGAGTAGGGAAAAGGAAAGTACTTCTGAGTACTCAAACCATCTTGTTTGCATGTAAATCTAACTGTGTGGGATATAGACATCGCTACTTCTTTCTCCTCTAATTAGGTTCAGCAAATTTCACTTTTCTCATGAGTAACTAGCTGCATGATTACATGGGTTCTTAGATTTTAGTGTGTACTATTCCCTCATTTCATAGGCTGGATTTATATGGAGTAAGTTCTCAGCAAAGTAACTTCCTAGCACAGGTATCTTAACTCCCAGGGTTTTCTCATTTTTATTCCCACAATTTTGCCTTCTTCTTTAATAGAATCTTATTATGTCATCTTAATGCTGCTATCTTTGAAATGATTTCAAATTAATTGTAAAAACAATTTGCAGCAAGAACAAAAAAACATATCTTTTCTGCTTGTAGCTAGACATCAGAACCCAAACCATTAAACAAAACCAGACAGGCACTTTTTCCTTTGTCCTATTTTTTACTATTATAAAGTAAATTGTAAGTTAAAAATCACCTGGGGAGATCACTTTGATGAATACTCTCCTTGTTTATCACCAAAATCCATAAATCCTCTTGAAAATAAAAAAAAAGAGAGAAAATAATGGGTTATGATTTAGATGGAACAAGATTGTTAGAATGATCATTAAAGTGTCTTTTAACTTGAGCCACATTTTTTTCCTTCTCCAGATTTTCCTATGTCCAAAGGAAATAAGATTAAGATTTTCATTATAGTCCATAATAGACAAACCATTTAAGCATAATTGTATTTTTGAACCCGATAACTAATTGATTAATTTGATGTTTCTTCATATATAAACTCCCTGAAACTCCATAAACTCTCCATATTTTGGTTGAATATATTTTTCTTATCTCTTTTTATGTGTGAAGAAGTGTCTGAAGCTCAAGTGGATTAAACCACCTGTCCAAACCACATGGCTGATAAATGTCAAAGCAAATTTTAAAACTTAGTTCTCTAAAGTCATTACTAAATTCTCAAGGCTTGAGAGGTAAAAGGTACTAAAATATGCTTTGCGAATGGACTATGATCTAGTGGAGAAAAGGGCACACTCAGATACAAGCAAGTTAACACATTGTGGGGAAACAATTTGGTGTAAAGATTCCTACAAAACATGATAAAATCATTCAACATGAAAAATAGAATTTGCTAATTGTAGGCACCCTTGAACTCTTCACAGACTTGGTATTTGAAATGGACCGTATAAAATATTAGATTGACAAGGGAACAGAATGGGGTTGGAACTTGGGGGTGAGGCAATGCTGGCAAAAAGAAAGACATGTGCACAGATATTGCAGGTATACACAAAGGCTACTTGCTTTGAAAACAAAAAAAAGACATTTGTCACTGGGCATCAAATGTTTGGTTTCAGGAGTGAGAAATGTCCCTGAAAAATACCTTGGCATCTGGGAAAGATCTTCAACATCAGCCTAAGGCATTTGCCCTGGATTTTGTAGACAATGAAATTCTTGAAGGGATCAAGCATGGCAGTGGTCTGACCAAAATTACATTTTTGATATGTTGTCCTGGTCATAGGCAGAGGATGGATTGGAGTGAGGAAACACAGAAAACAGTGCCGTGAAAATCATTAGAAATATTATCAAAGGAACATGGGAAAGAAATAATGGGGTACTCAACTTTACTAACTAGTCAGTGGAGTTGAGAGAAAAGAATGGCATAGGACAAAAGCTTAGGGTAGAATATTCAGCAGTTGGATAAAGGTGATCATGAGGATGAAGGGTCCAATGAGACACTTATGTTTCTGGATTCTGGGTAGATGGTGATGTGAATTAATGACATACAGAGATGGGCTTTTGAGTGACTTGAGGGGCTTGTATTTAGACTCGTTGAAACTGAGATATTGGTGGAAAAATTAGGTGCAGTTTTCTAGCAAGATATCAGTCATTGCAGCATGGATCCCAGGGAAAAAACTGCAATGGGAACTTGAATTGGGAATTAATTAAATTATAGGGAATATTCTCAATGTGGGAGCTACAATGTGGAAAACCAAGCACATTCAGAGCTTTGAAGAGCAATGACATTTAAGGGGCAGGTGCATAAGGAAAAGCCAAATAAAAAGAATGAGAAAAAATGGTTAAAAGTAGAAAGGAACCAGGAAAATATGTCACAGAAACCCAGAAGGGAAAATACGCACAAGAATTAGCGGCTCCTCAGAGGGCGAGAAGAGTTAAGAATCTGTATATTTTTTGAAACAATGATGACTCTGCATAGCTTCAAAGTAACCCGGAAGGTGAGTGGAAGGAGGAACCTGTTATATTCAATGTCCCCAAAACATATATGTACCATTTACTATGCACCTGACACACTACTTGGGCATCAGATATATTGGAGTAAATAAAGCCAAACATATATTTTTTGTGATTTTTTGCTATTTCTTTTATTCTCTTTCAAATCAAATTTCATTCAGTCCTTCAAGGCCCAAATTCTATCTCATCTTTGCCATAAACACTTTCCTAAGCAACCTGGGCCCAGTGACAGCTCCTTTCTCTAGAAGTTGCCTGCAATGTTCCGCTGACCTTCATCTTGCTAGGCATTTTTAGTTGTCATTGCATTGTGCATTGGCTTGTGTCATTTTACCAGAAGGTCTGCAAATTCTTTGAAGAGAAAGGATTTGCAGTCTAGACATTTCCTTTACAATTCCTATTCCACTTTGTGCATGGTAAGTGCTTAGTGAGAATTGTGGTGGTCTCCTCTCATCCCCATCACCCACTATACTTACCCATCTCCCCTTGGACAGGGAATCACGGGTATCTTTTAGGTCCTGAGTCTACTATCAAATAGATTTATTTTCTTGAGCAAAGATTGCTATGTCTTTGAACAATAATCCTTCAGGACTCGTCCTTCAAATTGAGTTAGATGTGTTTTAGGTCTGATATCTAAGTTCTCTTTCCTAAATTAAGTAATTCAACCATATTACTGAGTGTCTGACACCACGAGCTACTGTCTGTGCTACAGGTGCTGTGCTCCCACAAGGAGCCATGTGGATCTTTCTGGTCTCTACTTTCATTTAGCTACATATTAAAAATTTTAACAACATATTCTAGATGGTAATAAATATCAGAATGGCACTTTATAAGAAAAAAATGAGAGAGAATAATAGTGGCTGGGAATGAAAGAGAAAAGTATTAATGAGAGTAGTCAGAGAATAGTTTTCTGAAGAGTTGACTCTTAGTGGAGCTGCAGGACCAAGCCCCAGCCATGAGAAAAGGACAGAAGACTGTAGGCGGAAGGGAGAGCAAGGGAAGACAGCCTGACGTGGGCATGAGTTTCAGCAACAGAAAGAAGGGCATTTATGCAGAAAGAGGTAAGGGTAGAATATCAGGTGCCATTTCTGAGTCTAGAGTTAACAGTAATGTTTTTTTTTTTTTTTGCATGTAAGAAAGTCAACTTTCAAGGTTAACACACAGAAATAAAGTGCTATTTTATACCTGGAAAATTGTCTAGGGAAAGAATAAAAAAAGAACTATCATTGTTCCCACTCCTTGCTTTATGATGTTGCTAATATAACAATTTTAAATTAAATAGAATGTAATCGGTACTTTGTGCATAATGGGTGGTATTCATTGTTTATTTATTACATTCCTTCTTGTTTATTTATTAACAATCATGGCAAGGCAACAGTTGCAAAAGTCAACACAACAGGAAATGTAACAATACACCATTGCTTTTATGTAGAAGTAGTTCTTAACCTTTTTTGATTATAGATACCTTTGAGAATTTAATAGAAGTCAGAAAGATTTTCTCCAGAAATATGTAAAAATTTTCATCTATACAAAATAAGAATACAAATTTAAATGCTATATGGAACTTTAAGGCCCATCCATGTAGCCTAGAACATTTGACTAATGCCATGGTTTTCAAAAATTTCTGTACACCAGAATTACCTGGAAATATTGTTTAAATCATGCCTTAAAGCTTGGCTGATGCAAGATGGGATCAAGGAACCCAAAATTATTGGTGAGTTCTTCATGGGATTCCAAAACATGTGGGTAATAAACCACACTTAGTCAAATTCTGCTTAGGGGAAGGTGAAAATCATAAAGCAGAGGCTAAAGTGATAGAGATTGAAAGCCCCTAGAAATTTCTGAAGTGTGAATTTGATCCTGGAGTACTGAATTGGAGAGGTTAATGTGGGGAGTGTTAAGAATAGGGTGAAATAGTAGCTTAAAATCAGTGCTACATAGGTGGAAGAAGATGTGTTAGGATTGGGCACATGACTTACAAGCAGGATGAGAACACTGGGAAGTCTCTGGGATGGGTGATCTGCCCCTGAGGCAGTCTCTTCTAATCAAACTAACACTCATGCTGACAGCTTCTCTACATTGTCGCCTAGGAGGTATATCTTATCTCCTGACTCTGCTGACCCTCTTGAGCTACACAGCCTAGAAAATAAAGACAGGACTCATGATCCCCAACGCCAGGGAACCCTTGCCTTCACCACATAATCACGGTGCTTGCACTAGAGGGGGACTCTCTTATTTTTATAATACAGATGAACAAACAGAGGCATCCTTGAGGGAGGGCTCTGCCCCAAACCACACAGAGGGAGAGCACCTGAGGCAGGACCAGGACTGGGCTTTCTGGCCCCTGGTCCCTGGTCCCATGAAATGAGCATATGCTTGTGGAACCACTTGATGGGAATGTGCTCACTCCAGGAGTTCAGGGCAATTCATTCCAATGCAACATATCTCTTAAAGTAGGGCAACATTTTTCAATAAAACATGTGCCACAGATTGTGTTCCTCATTCCTTTTAATTTGCTGTGGACAGTACCAGCAGCAGAGTGGACAGAGAGCAAGGTTTGTCTCAGTGCTTACGTGCTCCTGGTCATGGAGCGGAGGATGAATTCGACTGCGTTCTCAATGATCTCACTGCCCAGGAGGTTTAGAAATTTGGGGAAATCTGGCTCTGGGCTTTTGCCTGAATCTTCTGGCTTGTTGTCTGGTTTATCATCTGAAAAACAGAACAGAATCTCAGAGGTGATTCACAGCAACAAAGAAGGGGTTTTTTTTGCATGTAAGGAAACTTGGTGTCCCTTAAATCCCTCTTGCAAATTATGGAGCCTCATGTTGTTATATTCCTTGAACATCTAATGCCTGCCTGGTTAAACTCTTCACATGCATTATCTCATTTATTCCTAAAAACAGAGAGGCAGACCAACAGACATTGATACTTTAGGTGGGCTCCATTTTGTTAATGAGAAAACTGATATTCACAGAGGTTAAGTAGCTTTTGCAGAGATAAAAGCGGTAAGTGCTAGTGCCAGGATTGAAATGAAGATTGCCTGTGGGAATAATAATAAAGACAAAATATTGGTGGGTAGCATTTCTTGAGTACATGCCTATGACAGACAATCTAAATTATGTGAGGCAGACAAAATATCCCAATTCAAAGGTAAAGATATAGAATTTGATAGAGGCGTGGAAGCTCATTCAAAATTACAGAGTTAGTAAGAGGAAGACATGTGATTCAAAGCCATGTCTGTCTGGTAAAATCTAGATTCTAAAGCATGCTGTGATAAACTACATAGTCTTATCACAGAAAGATTATATAATTTGTGCTTTAAAAATAAGATTCAACTTGCTCATCTGCTGCCTTCATATTAGAATAGAGTACATTGGATTGTTGCTTCTACGTTCTTGTGGTTCTTTACTAAGAACAATGTGTTCTACCATAATACAGGTTAATACAAAAGATGTAAAGTCTCCATCTTTTTTTAGTGGCTGAATAGTATTCCATGTTATACAAATACCGCAGCTTGTCAATCCATTCCTGTGTGGGTGGGCATTTAGGATGTTTCTACATTGAGCTGCGATAAACAGCATAGTGCACATGTTTTTGTAATAAAATGATTTTTTTTCTTCTGGATAGATGCCCAGTAATGGGATTGTAGGATCAAATGGGAGGTCTAATTTGCGTTCTTTGAGGATTCTCCTTACTACCTTCCAAAAAGGTTGTATTAGTTTGCAGTCCCACCAGCAGTGTAAAAATGTTCCCTTCTTTCCACATCTGTGCCAGCATCTGCAGCTTTAAGACTTTGTGATGTGGCCATTCTCACTGGGGTTAGGTGATATCTTAGGATAGTTTTGACTTGCATTTCCCTGATGATTGGTGGAGAGAGGGGAGAAGGGAGAAGCATGGGAGAGTCACAGAGTATGGCACACCTCTTGGGGGCAGACACAATTATAAGAGGGACTTTATCTAACAAATAAAAATCAGTGTAATGGCAATTGGTGGGATCACACCTACGGTGCATCTTAGTAGGGTACTGGTGAAACTTATTAAATGTAGAGTATCAATGTCTTTATATAGTGATTAAGAAAATGCTATGAGGGCTATCTCTCACAGTACGATCAAAATGTTTCTCATTGTATATGAAATTGAATTAAAATTGTATATTGCTTTGGGCAGTATGGACATTTTAACAATATTGATTCTTCCCAGCCATGAGCATGGTATGTTTTTCCATTTGTTGACATTTTCAGCTGTTTCTTTTCTTAGAGTTTCATAGTTCTCTTTATAAAG
>CAUYRH010013032.1:0-11027 GCA_963574655.1 Perodicticus potto | reverse complement strand
CTTAAAGAAAGATGGAGACTTTACCTCTTTCGTGTTTACATGGATGGAGCTGGAACATATTCTTCTTAGCAAAGTATCTCAAGAATGGAAGAAAAAGTATCCAATGTACTCAGCCCTACTATGAAGCTAATTTATAGCTTTCGTATGAAGTGTATAACCCAACTATAGCACAATAATATGGGGAAAGGGGCAAGGGAGGGGAACGGAGGGTTGAGGTTGGGGTGGAGGGAGGGTAATTGGTGGGGCCACACCTACACTGCATCTTAGAAGGGTACAGGCGAACCTTACTAAATGTAGAATACAAATGTCTTCATATAATAACTGAGAAAATGCCAGGAAGGCTATGTTAATCAGTTTGATGAAAATAGTTCAGATTGTATATGAAGCCAGGACATTGTACCCCTTGATTGCACTATTGTATACAGCTATGATTTAATAATAAAGACAATAAAAAAAGTAAAAAAAATCTTAGGAAATGGAGAATTTGGTTTGTGAAATTTTCCCAGTGCAAGAAACTGTTTTGAATGCCATTGTGATTCTCCTTTTACATGGAAAATAGTTTTTATAAGCATGATTTCAGAGATTTTAATATTAATTTCACCATTTTAAAATCTCTGGGCTGTGCATTTTGCCATGCTTGTTCTATGTGGAAAACGTTCTCATTTTTGTGTGTATACAGTTGACATGTAAGTGCAAGGAAATGCTCTTTCAGTATACCAAGTTTATCATTGCAAAGCCTTTTTGATATAGTGGAAGTAACACTGGACTAGAATTAAAAAACTCCTGTAGAACTCCTAATCTAAGATTGTTTGTGTTACCCTGTCTGGGTTTTGGGTTTACTTTTCTGGAGAGAATAGGAATACTAATTACTGTTCTATTTACTTTATTAACTAGTTGGGAAGGATAATTGAGCAAAACCTGAAATACTATATAGCTCATAGGAGCTGTTTATGGAATTGCAATATCAGGGCATGTGTTGAGTTAAAACTGAAACAAATGAAGCTTTTCTGGAATGTGGAATTACTTCTAATAATAGAAACTTCTTTGGTATTTTCTTTATGTGAATTATTTGTACAGGAATAACACCCATAATTTTCATTGCTTCTTACTAAGTCCTAGCAGGTAATAGCCTTTGTGAAAAGTTCATAGATTTGTTTGCCTGAAGACAGAACTGCTGCCAAAGAAGCTAGCATTTATCCTTGTACCTGGGAAATGTTCACACTGTATGGCCCTTCATATTTAAGGTCATATCTTAATTGTGAACGTGAAATATGTTGGCACATGCTGTGGTTAGAGGTAAATGGACCTTTCCATAGCTTCAGAAACTGGAATCTACATATCCAGGAATATATTTTAATAACAATTTTATGAGGAATCAGAAAAGAAGAAAGTAGAAACAACCATGGATAATTAAAACTATACTCTGCAGTATACAAAATTGCGTGACACATGTGAAGAGAAGCATCTAACTTTTTATGATAATAATACCATTAACATGATTCAACAGAAGGACTAAAGATTTGAGTGGTGGAACCCTGTGAAATATAAACCTTCGTTACCCACCGGTGGCACAGATTTCTATGATAGGACACTAAGTTACCTTCTAGACCTATTTCTTACTAGTCCCCCCATTTGAAATTCCTAATTGCACTTTTTAATATTTGAAATAGCCAAGAAGAATTGCAATACTTATTATTGGTTTTCTTGTTCTCTTTCCATCATACCGAGAAGACAGGAGGGTACTCTATTATTTGTGGAATTACTCAATGAAAAAATGTACCCCTGGGGCGGCGCCTATGGCTCAAAAGAGTAGGGCACTGGCCCCATATGCTATAGGTGGCAGGTTCAAACCCAGCCCTGGCCAAAAACCGCAAAAAAAAAAAAAAAAAAAAAGTTCCCCTGTAATGCAGTATCAACCTTACCTATGGCAGATTTAACAGTCTCTGTGCTTTAATATTTATTTGTGTGTACAGATTCTCTGCATGTTGTAAAGTTTTTCAGAAAAGTAATGGTAATTTCTTCATCCTTTCCTTGCTACACAACCTTAGCCTCATGTTTTGTGATTGGTGAGATCGTAATAAATGGTTGCTAAATATATGAATATGTAGACATTCGTTTGAACATAATTTGGGAATTCTTTTGGTATGTAAACCTGAAAACAAATGATGAAATGTTCGCTAATTACACTTTTTCATTATTCCTCTTCCACAAAACTTTTCTTCCTTAAGCAAAATTCAATTGAAAATAATTTGTTCTATTATTTAAAGTATTCTGAGTCATGAGGTCTCAGTTTAATAAATTTAGTGTTTTTTACAAATTCTTTACAACCACTTAATTTTAAATCATTACACTTATCAGAAAGTTCATTAATTTCTAAGAAAAAAACTACTTAGGAGTAGACCATCTGAAGGAGAGCTCTCAGGTGACTGACAGTGGAAATGATGGTCTCGGACTTAGCTGGGGGTTTTCCACGGCACATTCTGCTTTTCTATATTTCTGATCAGAGTTTTTCAACAGCCCAATTTCAATTTCACATGTTCCCACACTGTCATTTGGAACTTATTGAGCATAACAGACTTTGTTGAAATGAATAAACCCAAGGAACATTCAAACATTTCTTTTTCTCTATGTAACTATCTGCTTAAATCGAAAAGTTTTCTTTTTATAGGCATGTTATTCAACAAAGAATTTAGTGGTCACATTTTTTCTGTGATGTATTTTCCTTTTGATAGTGTAAGATAATTTAAGGGGCATATGTAATTTTTAGTTTGATGAACTAAAATCTATCTTCATGATGCTATGGCATAGGATAGTTGAGGGAAGGATCAACAATCCAAAATTATATTAAATGACCGAATAGTGGAAGAAACTGTAACTTTTTTCTTAACGTTTCCACAAGGAAGGTTGTGAAATACCAAGAGAGTTAGGACACTAACTTTAATGGGTAACAGAGAAGCTTTATATAGATAGTGAAAAAAAAATACTTTTAGAATCAGATTTTAAATGGTGTAGGATTAAGTGTGTGTTTACATGCCTTTGTGGGGCATGAAGACGCAGCAAAGAAAAGAGGTGGTTAAGAAATTTTCTTACCCCACAAATATATACAATTATTATTAATTTAAAAATTGTGTTGTAAATCTAAGTAATTTAAAATTTAGCGAACATTTTAACACTTGTAACCACTTCTTAGGAGGAAAGGAAAGAAATAGGACAAGAGGTTTAAAATTCGAAGAATGAAATTAAATAGCTCCAAGTCCTTTAAGTGGCCAAATGTAAAAGAATCCCTGTTCTAATCTTTCATATAAAGCTCAGCAGTTGAAAGGAATTTTCTTTCTTTCCAACACTCCTTTGGCCAATTACTTATTCATTTAATTTTTATCTAGAAGATGGTAGCTTTCACTGTTTTCTTTGAAGAACTTGGAAAATGAGTATTATACATAGTAAAAGAAGACAAATTACCTTATACGAGACCTTCTTAAAGGTATAAATTAACTCAATATGAGTAAGTAAGGTATAAATTAACTCAATGTGAGTAAGTACTAATTTAGTATTTTTTAAACCTGCCATTCATTCATCAAGAAATGTGGATTCTTTGCAATAATCTTTGATCATTCTTCAATCCTATGGTTTCTTTTCAACAGTGCAATTGTAGTAACTCTTTAAACTTAAGAAAGATCATATCACTTCTTTGCTAAATTCCCTATCTCATGGCACCCCTTGTGAGATTCAAGACTTTATAATTATTATTACTTCAAATTTGATATTTAGAATTCATTTAGTGGTTGCTACCTGATCAATTTTTGATATAACTCATATATACTTAAAATAATCTGTTTTACATTTATTTACTAACTCAAGATTGTTAATTATGTCGTTTAAATCTACATCCTTATATATTTTCAAAAAGAAGTACATGGAAATCTTTTAAGGTGCTACAGATTTTAATTCCTCGTTATTTTTTTTAGGTTATTTATTTATTTATTTATTGCCTTAACAAGTTTGAGGCTGTATTTTTAGATACATTGATACTAAAGATTGATTTTTCTTCTTCTTCTTTTTTTTTTTTTTGAGACAAAGTCTCACTCTGTCACCCTGGGTATAGTGCTGTGGCATCATAGCTCACAGAAACCTCAAACTCTTGGACTTGAGCAATTCTCTTGCCTCTGGCTCTCTAGTATCTGGGACTACAGGCATAAGCCTCTGTGCCTGGGCTGTTTTTTGCAATTCTCTTGCCTCTGCCTCTCTAGTAGCTGGGACTATAGGCATAAGCCACTGTGCCTGGGGTCTTGCTCTTGCTCAGGCTATTCTGGAACCCCTCAGCTCAAGCAATCTACTGGCCTCGGCCTCCCAGAATGGTAGCATTACAGGTGTGAGCAACGGCGCCTGGCCTGATTTGTCTTCTTAGATAGTATTTTCTTTCTTTATTTTATTTAAATTAAATCATAGCTGTGTACGTTATGGGGTACAATGTGCTGGTTTTATATACATTTTGAAATACTTTCATCAAACTAGTTAACATAGCCTTCACCTCATTTTCTTAGTTTTTGTGTTAAGACATTTATATTCTACACTTAGTAAATTTAACATGTACCCTTATAAAATGCACCATAGCTGTGGCCCCACCAATTACCCTTCCTCCAGCCATCCTCCTCCCTCCCCTCCCCTCCTTCTCCTCTTTCCCATTCATTTTGGGCTATAGTTGGGTTTTAGCTTTCATATGGAAGTGTGGCTGTTTATAAATTGGTTTCATATTAGGGCTGAGTACATTGGATACTTTTTCTTCCATTCTTGAGATATTTTGCTAAGAAGAATATGTTCCAGCTCCATCCATGTAAACATGTAAGAGGTAAAGTCTCCATCTTTTTTCAAGGCTGCACAATATTTCATGGTGTACATATACCACAATTTATTGATCCATTCATGGGTTGATGGGCACTTGGGCTTCTTCCACAACTTAGCAATTATGAATTGGGCTGCAATAAACATTCTGGTGCAAATAACTTTGTTATAAAGTGATTTTTTTTGTCTTCTGGGTATATACCTAGCAGAGGAATTGAAGGATTGGATGGCAGGTCTATTTTTAGATCCCTAAGTGTTCTCCAAACTTCTTTCCAAAAGAAACATATTAGTTTGCATTCTCACCAGCAGTGCAGAAGTGTTCCCTTTTCTCCACATCCTCGCCAACATCTATGGTTATGGGATTTTGTGATGTGGGCTAATATTACTGGAGTTAGATGATATCTCAAAGCGGTTTTGATTTGCATTTCTCTGATGATTAAGAATGATGAGAATTTTTCATGTGTCTGTAGGCCATGTGCCTGTCTTCTTCAGAGAAGTTTCTCTTCAAGTCCCTTGCCCACCCTGAGATGGGATCACTTGTTCTTTTCTTGCTAATACGTTTGCGTTCTCTGTGGATTCTGGTTATTACACCTTTGTTGGAGACATAACCTGCAATTATCTTCTCCCATTCTGAGGGCTGTCTGCTTGCTTTATGTACTGTGTTCTTGACTGTGCAGAAGCCTTTTAGTTTGATTAGATCCCGGTAATGTATTTTTGGTGTTTCTTCAATTGCCCGGTAGGTCCTCCTCATAAAATATTCTCCCAGGCCTATTTCTTCAAGTATTTTCCCTGCAATTCCTTCTAGTATTTTTATAGTTTTATGTTAGACTATTTTCTTTTATCAATGAATAATACTATGTTTTCTCTGTATTGATATTTTTTCTTTTATTACTTTCTATCAAAGCATTACTTTTGGAAATAATTGCCTGGTTTTATTCCCCATCATTTTATGTTAACATTTCTGTTCATTGTGTTTTAGACTTATCTTTGGCAAATGTAATGATATTATAGGTAATCCAATATCAGACTCTCAATTTTAAAAAGTTTAATCGATTTCCACCTATTGCAATAGCTAATGTGTTTGATAATTCTAACTTTTTATGCTATGCTTTTCCTGGAGTTTTATTTGTTGTTGTTTTCTTGTTCTCAGATGTCTTTCTTTCTGTGAATTGGTATCTTCCACATCATGTACATAATTTATCATCTTAAATATCATATACATATGTATGTATATATGATGTTTAACATATAAGCTATATGAAAGGATATATATATATTCTATATCTACACATAAATTTAATTGAACAATGTCTGAACATCTCAATCTTCCTCTTAATTTTATTACTTTATTTAATAAAGTAACTTAATTTAATTAATCAAAACATTTCAATAATACTTATTTTAAAGTAATTTTCAGGTTGCCCTAATATTTTGTGGGGAGACATATTGTTTTTGAATCGATTGGCTCTCTCATGGCATATTTTCCCCTCTTGTTATTTAAAAATTTTAATTATATATACTTTTCTTATTTAAAAAATTTTAGCAGGGCACAAGTGTTCTTTGTTATGTGGATAAATTATATCATATTGAAGCCAGAGCCTTAAATTATACATTCTTCAGTGAATATTGTCCACCTTGGGGGTACTGCACACAACCTAAGTTGTGGAGGCCGTAATTTTCACCGAAGGTTATTTCTGTCATATCCCTGCAGGTCTAATTGATTCTTGACCAATTATTTGGTTTCTTTTTGATGCAAGGTTTCCTTACTTAAGCATTAGTGTGAATTTGAGTTCTAAACTTTTTGTATAGGGTAGATTTTATTTTTCAAATGACTACGCAGAATACGTAGGCTGCATCTGTGCTGTATCTCCAACTCAAAGTGCAGACTTTCTTTTTCTAATTCCCTAACACTAGGTCCCCAGTTTAGATAAATATATAAATTCTCGTTGAAAGTAGAAAATTCACACTGGACAGGAAGTCACTGGATGAATCTTAGCTGACTTTTCCTTACCTGTCAGAGCAATGACAAGTGACTCACGCCTGTCAGATCTGAGTGCTCAGTTCTCATTCTCTTTATACTCACCATCTGGAGAACCTTACCCTAACAATCCAGGGGTGTCCATTTCAGGGAATTTTCAAAGACATTGAGTTTTCCTGGTTCTTGCATGAAGTTCAATAAGAACAAGGGCACATATTCACTTAAGAAGTTGCGAAATCTGTGCACGGGTATTTTGAATAATTCCTCAGCCTACGGCACTCTTGTTCCAAAAAGCCTACTATGCCACAGACTACTCTCTAACCAGTATTTAAAGTAATTTTTTTTGGAGAGTTCTGATGATGAGCTTGTCCAATCTATTATCCTATAGTGGACTACAGCAACACGTACTTCTGGAGCGTGGACTATCTCCCAGGCAGAATGTAGATGCGCAGGAAGTAATCGAATCAGGCATGATTGCTATCTCAGCTGGGGCTCATGATCTGGTGAATTTGCATGATTGTGTGTCTTTCTCCTTTTAGGTGATAATGATGATGATGAAAATGATTGTTAGTTTTCTACAGATGGTCACCATGACATCTTCATTGATTAAAAATAAATCCAGATAAAACTTAGTAGGTTGGTACTAGATCTACTATTCTGCAACAATCAGATCATGCTCAAATCATGATGCTTAGTTTGGGTCATAATACTTTAAGGGAGATGTTGACAATCACTTATTTGTAAATG
Source organism: Perodicticus potto (assembly GCA_963574655.1). Lineage (NCBI taxonomy): Eukaryota > Metazoa > Chordata > Mammalia > Primates > Lorisidae > Perodicticus > Perodicticus potto. The sequence goes on along the minus strand of CAUYRH010013032.1, from coordinate 3,463 downwards.
ACCCAAATGTTGGAGAAATTTGAAAATATGATGAAAAATATGGTGAAAAAATGGATACAGAGACTGGAGAAAGAATTATTCATAATAAAGTTGGGAGGACTTGTATTTGCCATTCCTCAAATCCCTTTTTCATGTAATATGATGATATTTGGAATTAAAAAATCTATATTCCCTATTTTTATCAATATGACTATCATTATTAGCTATTTTCCTATAGGCATGGTACATTGTTCTAGTACATTTAACGTATTGTCACAGGTTTGCAATGGCTAATAAGAGGGATCAAGCTCTTCCATTGTTTATTATTCACCAAATATCAATGTCAAGGGCTGGCTCAAGTTTTGTTTACATACAAGGATGCTAAAGCTACCAATATATACTAGAGAAGGCTCTTCACATTTGTTTCTGGTCAAATCCAAATGGGAATGGTCTTTAATTTATTTATTTGCCACGAAATAAATTATAGCTTTTCACACTGAGAATAAACTCTTTCCAGCTGTCTCTTTTCAAAACTATGTTGTGCCACGCATGGGGCTTTTGTGAGCCACAGATAGAGTCACATTTCTCTCTACTAACTGAAACAAGCTTGTAGAAAGTTAACCATGAGAAAGTTAAATATTTACTATGGGTTTTACAAATGGAAAATATGAACATGAAATTAGTTTTTCTCTTTTTTTGAAAATATGATATATCTGTAAAATGGTAGGATAGCAATATAAAAATGATGTCGGTGCCTGATAAATTCATGGCTCTCCACATCAATTTTAAGGAAAAGGGGGTAAAGAAGTTGGTATTCTGGCTTGTAATCAACTTTAAATTACTACCAGACAATATTACACTAAAGCCCAAATACTGTGGTTTGGAACTATCTGAATCTATTCCAAATTCCCCTTGGACAACACCAGACAGGTTTAAACTCATTGAGCTTATGTAAGAAATTACTCGTTGCCAATACTGGTTCCATCTGTTCTATGCTGCAATGAACATGTCCAGGTTGCATCTGCACTCTCAGTAATGACGTCTTACAGGTGTACATGTGGCTACTTGTTGGTAAAAGGGTCACTGAAATTCCTTTCTTGCTCCAGTTTTAAGTTTAACCCCCTTTTCAGAGAATTGAGAAAATCAGAGGGAAGAAGGAAATAATGCCTTTATTACTCAAAGTCAAATAAAATTTTATTCATATTCTTTCCTGTCCCTTTGCCCTGAAGGATTTAGAGTTGCAGTAACCTCTTAAATTCAAGTACTCGAGTTTGAGGTTAACTTCCAAACATCTCTGGCCACATCTCGTTTTATGTCCTCTTGGGTATGTCATTTCAGTAAGGTAATGTTTATCCCAGTTCTAGTGAGAAGCATGGAGAGAGGGCTTTGCCTTCCAGCTGTTAAGATGGAAAGTCTGAAATACTCCAGCATTCTTCAGAAAGCATCTCTTTTGATGAAAAATATTCATAGTCTCATCCTCTCAGTCTTTGCTGCCCCCTCCCCATTCTCATCAGCATAAGAGAAATTTGAACAATTGACATACTTAAGAATTATATGATTCTAAGGATAGTACATTCAGAAGTCCCTGATTTGCAAATGGTACCTGGCATGGATTTAGCACTTTGGCTACAATGGAATATAACTGATAGGTTGGAAACTTTTAAAAATGTGCATTATCCCTCTAATTCATCATCTTGTAATATGCAAATGTACTTTTACATTATTAAAACATTTGGAGCATCTTTTAAATTATTTTTCTTTATGAATAGATATGCAACTACATATTTTTATTGTGTGATTATCTCACCTGGCTATTTTTTTGTTGTAGTTGTCATTGTTTGGCAGGCCCTGGGATGAGTTTGAATCTGCCAGCTCTGGTGTATGTAGCTGGCGCTCTTGCCACTGAGCTACAGACACTGAGCCACAAAAGTTTTAATTTTCAATATACTTTATATTGATGTAGAGTTAAAGCAAATTAAGACAAGCTTTCTCCCAATTCTTCAATATCTTTTACTTTGTTATCTTCCTCCTAGTGACAGCTTCACTTTAATTTCATTCCCTTATGTTCCCCTACTTCCATGCATGGATTAACAGAATGCAGTGAATAGCTCCTCTTCCAGCTGGATGTGAGCATGTGAACGTCAAGTGCACTAGCTAATGGGCTAAAGGCAACGTGTTCTGTGGCAATTTCTAGGAAAGTTTTTTTTTTTTGTACCATTAATCAAAGCCTTCAGGGAGAAATGTTATGATTCTACAGTAAATGAACTTGTAAATTTACAAATTGGTGCCACAACTGCTATTCTTTGGTATGTATGTGTGTGTTTGAATGTTTCTTTTTCTCAAATACATGAGGAAGTGCCACAGCATAGAATGATTTTCTGATTTGTAAATTGTTTCTTTTTGTTGCAGGATTTTTTATTTCTTAACTTTAATTACCTTTAATAAGGAACATGTAATTTAACTCCTGAGAAAATATATGATTTTAATGTTGAATTTCACTTATTGAAAGCAATATATGCAAATGTTCATATCATTTTAATCTGTGCATACAGATTGATATAGAAGACCTCAAATGTGGATCGTACATACCCAAATATGATATTTCTCAGCTTGTTGAATACCCCTCATGCTCTATGCAAAATCCAGAGAAGTACGTTTAAAGATCTACAAAGAGAAAATATTGGTTCTCTCAGTATAACAGAGAAAAAAGAAAGGAATAGGAAGTTGGAGACTAATCTTTATTTTTACTTTTTTGACACAGGCATTGCTCTGTTGCCCAGTCTGGAATTCAGTGGGATCATTTTAGCTCCTACCAGCTTCAAACCCCTGGCCTCAGGCAATCTTGCTGCCTCAGCTTTCTGAGTAGCTAGGACTACACATGTGCACCTCCAGGCCGCAGGTACTTATTATTATTATTATTATTGATTATTTGTCAAGACAGAATCTCTCTGTGTTGCTCAAGTTGGTTTTGAATTCCTGGCCTCAAGTGATCCTTCTGCCTGGGCCTCCCAAAATACTAAATTTACAGGTATGAGACACCATGTTTTACCCAAAGTGAATAATCTCATAGCTAGGAACAAAAGAAGGAAAGTAGTAACTGAAAAAAAAAGAAAGAATCATCATAGAACTAAACACTGAATCTGGGGGCATAGCATATTTTGCCACCTCGATACACAGAATAAATTTAGCCATTTTTGTAAACTCTGGAAGGGCATTTTTTTTTCCCTAGGAGCCAATAGGAAATTTAACACAAAAGTCAAAAAATTATTATAAAATATAGCTGATTGTCAGATTGTAGTAATGGCATTACTACAATCTAATGAACTTTCTCTCCAAAATGTGGTCAAGACTAATTATATAAGGCACTATGTGCAGAGACTATAGAAAAAGAGTACATAAAAATAGTTAGTAGATAAGGAAAATGAGTATTTCAAAGGAAAGGAGCAGAAATTTTTGTCTGCTTTTAAGAAATTGAAGATGAACC
>CAUYRH010013029.1:0-30842 GCA_963574655.1 Perodicticus potto | reverse complement strand
ACAAATTAAAACTCTGAGTTAAGGGTTGGAAGACAATTTTTCAGGCAAACGGAATTCAGAAAAAAAGAGGAGTTGCAATCTTATTTTCAGATACATGTGGATTTAAAGCAACTAAAGTCAAAAAAGACAAAGATGGTCACTTTATATTGGTCAAGGGAAAAATACAACAATAAGACGTTTCAATTCTAAATATTTAGGCACCCAATTTAAATGCTCCCAGATTCTTGAAACAGACCTTACTCAGTCTGAGCATTATGATATCCTATAATACTATAATAACAGGGGACTTTAACACTCTTACAGAGCTGGACAGATCCTCTAAACAGAAATTAAACAAAGACATAAGGGACTTAAATGAGACCCTAGAACGACTGTGCTTGATAGACGCATATAGAACTCTCCATCCCACAGATAAAGAATATACATTCTTCTCATTGGCCCATGGAACATTCTCCAAAATTGATCACATCCTAGGACACAAAACAAACCTCAACAGAATCAAAAGTATTGAAACTTTACCTTGTATTTTCTCAAACCACAAGGCACTAAAGGTGGAACTCAATTCTAAAAAAAATGTTCAACTCCACACAAAAGCATGGAAACTAAACAACCTTCTGTTGAATGACAGTTGGGTGCAGGAAGAAATAAAACAGGAAATCATTAATTTCCTTGAGTACAACAACAATGAAGACACAAGCTACCAAAACCTGTGGGATACTGCAAAAGCAGTTCTAAGAGGAAAATTTATTGCTTTAGATGCCTACATTCGAAAAACAGAGAGTGCATCAATAAACTCACAAGCCATCTTACGGAATTGGAAAAAGAAGAACAATCTAAGCCTAAACCAAGCAGAAGAAAAGAAATATCCAAAATTAAATCAGAGATCAATGAAATTGAAAACAAAAGAATCATTCAGAAAATTAATGAAACAAAGAGTTGATTTTTGAAAAAATAAATAAAATAGATAAACCTTTGGCCAGACTAATTAGAAATAGAAAAGTAAAATCTCTAGTAACCTCAATCAGAAATGATAAAGGGGAATTTACAACTGATGCCACAGAGATACAAGAGATCATTTCTGAATACTACCAGAAACTCTATGCCCAGAAATTTGACAATGTGAAGGAAATGGATCAATATTTGGAATCACACCTTTTCCCTAGACTTAGCCAGGAAGAAACAGAGATCCTGAACAGACGAATTTCAAGCACTGAGATTACAGAAACAATAAAAAATCTTCCAAACAAAAAAATGCCCTGGTCTGGATAGCTTCATAGCAGAATTCTATCAAACCTTCAAGGAAGAGCTTATTCCCATACTGCAGAAATTATTCCAAAAAATTGAGGAGGAAGGAATCTTCCTCAACATGTTCTATGAAGCAAACATCACTCTGATACCAAAACCAGGAAAAGACCCAACTAAAAAGGAGAATTTCAGACCAATTTCACTCATGAATATAGATACAAAAATTCTCAACAAAATCCTAGCCAATAGATTACAGCTTATCATTAAAAAAGTCATACATCATGATCAGGTAGGTTTCATCCCAGGGATGCAAGGCTGGTTTAACATATGCAAGTCCATAAACATTATCCACCATATTAACAGAAGCAAAAACAAAGATCATATGAGCCTCTCAATATATGCAGAAAAAGCATTTGATAAAATCCAGCATCCTTTTCTAATTAGAACACTGAAGAGTTGGTGTCTCCTTCACTTTACACTTAGGACTAAATGTGGAACCCCCATTTCCTATGCCTAGGTCAATTTCATGTGAATTTCCTAGGCCTCAACTCCATGAATGGACTGTGTTCATTCATTGATACATTCATTCACCTTGCCCCCAGTGGCACATTTCTGAAACTGATCAAAGCTATCTAGGACAAATCCACAACTAATATTTTACTGAATAGAGTGAAGCTGAAAACTTTTCCTCTTAGAACTGGAATCAGACAAGGTTGTCCTCTGTCACCATTACTATTCAACGTAGTGCTGGAAGTGCTAGCCAACACAATTAGGCAAGACAAAGAAATAAAGGGCATCCAAATGGGAGCAGAGGAGGTCAAACTCTCCCTCTTTGCTGACGATATGATCTTATACTTAGAGAACCCCAAAGACTCAACCACAAGACTCCTGGAAGTCATCAGAAAATACAGTTATGTCTCAGGATATAAAATCAGTGTCCACAAGTCAGTAGCCTTTGTATATGGCAATAACAGTCAAGAAGAGAGGCTAATTAAGGACACAATTCCCTTCACCATAGCTTCAAAGAAAATGAAATACCTAGGTATATACCTAACAAAGGAGGTGAAGGACCTCTATAAAGAAAATTATGAAATTGTAAGAAAGGAAACAGCAGCGAATATTAACAAATGGAAGAACATACCATGTTCATGGCTGGGAAGAATCAACATTGTTAAAATGTCTATACTTCCCAAAGCAATCTACCTATTTGATGCCATTCCTATTAAGATACCAACATCGTACTTTCAAGATTTGGAAAAAATGATTCTGCATTTTATATGGAACCAGAAAAACCCCCATATAGCTAAGGCAGTTCTTTGTAATAAAAACAAAACTGGGGGCATCACCATAGCAGATTTTAGGCTGTACTACAAAGTCATAGGGGTCAAGACAGCATGGTATTGGCACAAAAATAGAGACATAGACATTTGGAATTAAACAGAAAACCAGAAAATGAAACTAACATCTTACAACCACCCAATCTTCAATAAACCAATCAAGAACATACCTTGGGGGAAAGACTCCCTATTCAATAAATGGTGCTTGGAGAACTGGATATCCACATATAAAAGACTGAAACTGGACCCTCACCTTTCTCCACTCACAAAAATTGATTCAAGATGGATAAAGGACTTAAATTTAAGGCATGACACAATAAAAATACTGAAAGAAAGCATAGGAAAAACAGTGGAGGATATTGGCCTGGGGAAAGACTTCATGAAGAAGACTGCCATGGTAATTGCAACAACAACAAAAATAAACCAATGGGATTTAACTGTACTCAAAAGCCTCTGTACAGCTGAGGAGACAACAACCAAAGCAAATAGACAACCTACACAATGGGAAAGGATATTTGCATATTTTGAATCAGACAGAAGCTTCATAACTAGGATCTATAGAGAACTCAAATTAATCCATATGAAAAAAGCTAACAGGCTCGGCGCCTGTGGCTCAACGGGCTAAGGCGCCAGCCACGTACACCTGAGCTGGCGGGTTCGAATCCAGCCCGGGCCCGCCAAAAACAATGATGGCTGCAACCAAAAAATGGCCGGGCATTGTGGCAGGCGCCTGTAGTCCCAGCTACTTGGGAGGCGGAGGCAAGAGACTCGCTTGAGCCCAGGAATTGGAGGTTGCCGTGAGCTGTGATGCCACGGCACTCTATCCAGGGTGACAGCTTGAGGCTCTGCCTCAAAAAAAAATAAAAAAATAAAAAAAAAATAAAATAAACAAATCGTTCATTCAGCACCTGTTGCTCAAAGGAGTAGGGTGCTGGCCCCATGTGCTGGAAGTGGTGGTTACAAACCCAGCCCTGGCCAAAAAAAAAAAGAAAAAAAAATAAACAAAAACAAAACAATTTTTTATTTTTTTCATCATGGTATAAATAAAAATGTATTACTAGGACCAAATAACTATGCCTCGAATAATAGCTATAACATTCCAATTTCGTTCTGCTTCTAACAGGACATCATAAACCAGTTGGAGATAGATCATCTAGATCCACTTTCCACTATAGCTCATTATTTCACTTATCATGTAATTTCATAATACAGAATAATTAAAAACTCATTCTTTAGTCTTTCGCTTTTATGTTTATGACCCACTTTTCTGCCTTCCACATGCAAGTCAGTTTGCTGATGACCAATTCATAAATTTACTATTGCTTTGACCTTCTTCTAAAGTCGACAACAATTCATTTTGAAACACGATGGTTTCCTAACAGTCTCGGAGGACTTCAGCAAAGTTTCAGTTGCCCTGTTTTCATTTTGTCTCTGCAGAAAGATTGTGAGTCTAAAGCTCAAAAACTGTAACTCACATTCAAGGCACATCCCAGTACATATCTTATCACTTGGTATGGTGTGATTTTTTTTCTCCCTGAAATTCAGAAGTATAAATATTGCTGCTTCGTTTGGTTTCTAATTTCACTTCCCTCTAGTAAGTCATCATAACTGAAATGGTCATTCTAAAACAAGAATTAAACCAATGACAAAAGAAGGATACTGTTTCTACTCTATAATGCTGAATTAAAGAAAGAAGGAAGAAATATACAGATGATGTTCAAAGTCTCTATAAAAGTTGCAATTTTCACCATCCCCTTTCCTGCTTAATTTCTCAGGGATCCCTAACATTAACATGAGCAATTCTCAAACAGGACTCTACACCAGGCTCATATAAAGTACTTTACAAAAAAGGTTACTGGGCCCTACTCAAGGGACTGCCATTCAATAGGCCTAGACGTCTGTAATTTTTTTTTTTTTTTTATTGTTGGGAATTCATTGAGGGTACAAAAAACCAGGTTACACTGATTGCATTTGTTAGCTAAAGGCCCTCTTATAATTGTGTCTTACCCCCAAAAGATGCATTAGATGTCTGTAATTCTTAGCAAGCTCCCTGGCTATTCTCAGATGCCACCGGCATATAGGAACTATTAGGGTGACATAAAGCTAGAACTAGAAGTCTTTCTTGATATAGCTGCCATCTTTAATATTCAATCATTTTCCTCCATAATATAATCACAGAGAAAAATGTGCCATTTACAGATTCTTTTATAAAGTTTCAAATGCTGTTCTTCTGCCTAAAATGCCTTTCCCCTGCTGGTCCACTGGGCAACATGTTTCAAATCTCACCTCAAACATGGGTCCTTCATCTGTAATGCCCTCCCTTGCATGCAGGCAGAGGCCGAGGCTTCTTTCTCTGTAGTTCTTACAAATAACTCCTTGTCTATGACTCATGTATAGTAAGTTATAAATATGGTTTCTATTAATATAATCATCTGCCACCCTAGACCTATTGATCCTGAAAGCTGCTCATAATTTGATACAGATCTGTAGATTTGGGAGTCTAGACTCAGGACTGTCACTATGTCCAAGCTGCATATTTCTATAAAGTTTGATTAAAAAAACTGCCACATCCATTTGTTTCTGTAGTCTACGACTGTGTTCATGCTACTAAGGCAGAGGAGAACAGCTGAAACACAGACAGAAAGGCCTGCAAAGCTGGACTTATTTACTACCTGACCACTTACAGAACAAGTGCGCCAAATCCAGTCTACACCCCAACTATTCCCTGCCCTCACTTGATCTATGGCAGTTCTTCACCTGTTTTACAGAATGGGCTTCTATGTGAGATCTCCTGGGTGGGAAAGGGATGTCTGCATCTTTGAAAAAAAAAAAAAGAGCCAAGAAATGCACTAAACAATGTCTTAGCTATTTCTAAGTTTTGGTAGTATATGTAGAATATAGCAGAAAAATAAATGTTTAGTAGGCCAGGCACAGTGTGGTTCACACCTGTAATCCCAGCACTCTGGGAGGCTGAGGCAGGAAGACCACTTGAAGCCAGGAATTCAAGACCAGCCTGAGCAAGATCCTGTCTCTACTAAAAACAGAAAAATTAGCTGATGTGGTGGCACAAGCCTGTAGTCCTAGTTAGGGCGGCTGAGATGGGAGGGAGGAATGCTTGAGCCTGTGAGTTAGGCTGCAGTAAGCTTTGACCCTGACACTGTACTCTAGCCTTGGCACCAGAGTGAGGCCCTGACTCAAAAAAGAAAAAAAAGAAAAAAAAAAAAAAGGTAGTTTAATAATATAAAATTATAGCACGTCCTTACCTCTGGCCTTCTTTCGAGTGCTTCTTTAATTATAGGATGTAATTCCTCTATTAGTTCCCTAGAAGAAAAAGATATACATTCTATTAATGGTCAAGTAGATTTCTATTCATTAATGTCTACCAATTAATCTAATTAATTAACAGAGACTAATAGCTAATCTGATAAATGGCAATATGTAAAAATTAAGATCCTGATGTAAAGTGACAAGTGTTAACCCTAATCCTACTGTTTTAAATGTAACTTCTATTGTTTGTTCATAAAAGAACACATTATAGAACATTTGGATACTAGAAAAATAGTATTCAAATTAAAAGATGTGGCCCTATACCATCAATATTTTTATATTCAGTTTTATAACCCATATACATTTGACATAGTTGAAACCCTATTACATATATAATAGTGCTCCCCCTTTTCTTCAAACACTAAGCACAGTTACTTCTACCTGCCACTAATTAATTCATAATATTCTATCACAGGTTGGGGTACCATAATCTCCCTTACCATGTATTAAAGAATTGTTACATTTTATCTAATTTAAAATAAATACTGCCTCTGTGAATAACTTTTTACATTTATCATTGTTTTTCTTTTTGATTCTTTTCTTTTCTTTTCTTTTTTTTTTTTTTTTTGAGACAGAGCCTCAAGCTGTCACCCTGGATAGAGTGCTGTGGCATCAAAGCTCACAGCAACCTCCAATTCCTGGGCTCAAGTGAGTCTCCTGCCTCCACCTCCCAAGTAGCTGGGACTACAGGCGCCTGCCACAACGTCCGGCCATTTTTTTGGTTGCAGCCGTCATTGTTGTTTGGTGGGCCCGGGCTGGATTCGAACCCGCCAGCTCAGGTGTACATGACTGGCGCCTTAGCTGCTTGAGCCACAGGCGCCGAGCCTCTTTCTGATTATTTTCTTAGGATTCATTTTACAGATTAAATTAATGAGTCAACGGGTAAAGACTATGAAAATAATAAATTTTTCTTTGCTTATATTTTAACTTTAAATCAAAAATGTGCTCATTGTTAAGACTGGAAAATTTTAAAAAGCACAAGAAGAAAATAAAATCCATCCACAATTCAGTCATTTATAGAAAATTACTGACATATCAAACATTTGCCTTCATGATTTTTAAGATGTTGAAATCACTTTTATATCTCATTTTTTCAATTACCACAATAGTGTATTTATCTGTCATAAAACAGTGTTCCATACTGGGTACAGGGGCTAACACCTGTCATCCCACCACTGTGAGAGGCTGAGGAGGGAAGATGGCTTGTGCTCAGGAGTTTAAGACCACCCTAAGCAGCTTGGTGCCCATAGCACAGTGGTTAGGGTGCCGGCCACATACACAAAGGCTGGCGAGTTCGAACCCGGTCTGGGCTGGCTAAACAACAAAGACTACTGCAATAAAAAATAGCTGGGCGTTGTGGCAGGCGCCGCCTGCAGTCCCAGCTACTTGGGAGGCTAAGACAAGAGAATCGCTTAAGCCCAAGAGTCTGAAGTTGCAGTGAGCTGTGATGCTACGGCACTCTACCAAGGGCAACATAGACTCTGTCTCAAAAAAGGGGAAAAAAGACCAGCCTAAGCAAGAGTGTGATTCCATCTCTACTAAAAACAGAAAAATAATCTGGGCATTGTGGCAGGCACCTGTAGTCCCAGCTAGTTGGGAGACTGAGACAGGAGGATTGCTTAAACCCAGGAGTTTGAGGTTGTGGTGAGCGAGGCTGATACCACAACATTCCATACTGGGCAAGAGGGTCAGACTGTCTCAAAAAAAAAGTCTTCTAAACATTTACTACGAGTGACATCCCACACCTAGAGATATGTTACAATTTATTAACATACTCTCTTGCTGTACACGTTGTCTTGGAGACAACAAGTATCCTCATGTCAACGGAGAAAGTTATCGAAAGAGATAAAGCAGGGCCCAGCAGAACCTTGGGCAAAAATGAATAATTTGCTTTATTAATATAAAAATCATCCAATATCAAAATAAGATATAAAACATGTGGGTAAACACCTCTTTGAAAGATTTTTATTCTTTTGCAATGAGAAGCAAGAAAATCGGAGTTTTAAGCACAAGACCAAGGTTATACATTGATAGTGTCACTAAGGTAAATCAACTGTTTAGGAAAACATTATAGATTTATATGGCATTTTACCACTTTTACAATATATTTAATAGATTTTTCATAGTAAACCTGTGAATAGGGTAAATCTTAATCCAAATGAGAAACCAAAGGCTCAAATAGATGACTTTTTAAAAGTCATTTTACATGTTACATGACTACCTACCTGGTCAAGTCAGGACTGGTATGCAACTACCCTAATAAATGCTCTGCTTAGCCCGACGACAGCCTCTTTCTACGTAGCACATTTATTATTTCAGTGCATAGACAACTACCTGAAAGCTCCTGGGTTGGTCCGGCCAAGACCTAGAACGAGGGACTCAGTGACTTCCATGCTCTCAGAGCGCATCATTGGAACGATGTGCTTAAACAAGGATGAGGGGGATGGGATTCCAATAATCTGGAAAAAAAAAAATCACATTTATAGCAGCCACTAATGATACTATGTCCAATCAAATAATTTCAGATTTCAATAGTCTTTGGACAGTGATAAATGAGACAGATGAAACTTCTGTGAGTGGTGCTTTAGAATTCATCCATGGTATATACAACCTAAAAGGTTAAATGATTTGTCTAAAAGATTAATGCAACTTCATTAACAGATCTTGAGGTTTCTCAATTCTTTTTTTTATTTTTTTGAGACAGAGTCTTACTATGTCACCCTCAGTAGAGTGCCGCGACGTCACAGCTCACAGCAACCTCTAACTCCTGGGCTTAAGGGATTCTCTTGCCTCCACCTCCCAAGTAGCTGGGACTACAGGCGCCCTCCACAACGCCAGGCTGTTTTTCTTTTTTTGCAGTTGTCATTGTTGTTTAGCTGGCCAAGGCTGGGTTCGAACATGCCAGCCTCGGTGTATGTGGCTGGTGCTGCAACCACTGTGCTACGGGTGCCAAGTCGAGGTCTGTCAATTCATCACATGATAGGCCAACTCCTCTCTCAGATATTCCATGTCTTTGACTTGTGAATATGAGAGTAAAACAACATTACTTCAAAAACAGCCATCAGCGGTAAAGTCAGACACTGGCCTAGATTCTTAAGTTTCCCTGAACTACTCTATAATATTTTGTGTCATATCATAAAAACTACATAGCTCATCAAGTAGCCTTTGTATCACTATATGATTTAAGGACATTCTAGAGAGGCATTTAATTAATTAAATGATTTCTTTAGGGTTTTGAGAAGTGCGAGAACTATAGGAAAAAGGTAAGATAACGTCTTTAAAAATATTCATTATGACGAATTTAATAAGAATGGGGTTTCCTTTTCAATGAAAAACTATATATAATATGTATCACTGATTCCAACTAGAAATCCATAAAAATAGTGATGGGATTTCTTGAAGCGCTTTCATTTTCCGTGTGAGTAAGCAGTATACTTCTCAACCAAGCCACTTTATTGGCCATGAAAAGAAATTTTAAAATATGATTCTTACGGGCCCAATCTGATTCAACGGTAGATCGGAGCAGCTTACTTTAGAATCGATGCTATAGCCGCTGTCGGGGGTAGACGCCAGCGTCTCAGGAGGAGAACACCGCATGGAACCTGCAGACGTGGACGAGGTGGCTGAGGTCGCTGCGCTGCAGCAAAGAATCAGATAGTTTCTCCACAGCCCGATGTACGAGTCGCTGCTTGTGGTGGAATTGACCTTCTTAGCATTGATGGGGCTACTAAAAAAAAAAGAGAAAAGAAAAAGAAATAGGTAGATATGAATAACACAACATTTTTTTTTTTTTTTTGAGACAAGAGCCTCAAGCTGTCACCCTGGATAGAGTGCGGTGGCATCACAGCCCACAGCAACCTCCAATTCCTGGGCTCAAGCGAGTCTCCTGCCTCTGCCTCCCAAGTAGCTGGGACTACAGGCGCCCGCCACAACGCCCGGCCATTTTTTGGTTGCAGCTGTCATTGTTGTTTGGCAGACCCGGGCTGGATTCGAACCTGCCAGCTCAGGTGTACGTGGCTGGCGCCTTAGCCCGTTGAGCCACAGGCGCCAAGCCAACACAACATGTTTTTAAAAGTTTGTTTTTAACTAGTGCTGAATTTTTATCAATTTAGGGGAGATGGTTGGCATTTAAAGCTTTTATTGCTAGTGAAGTCTTTTTGGAATGATACAGATGACAAAAGTGTTACAGTGAAAAGTAAAACATTACAGGATCATTTTAACATGATCTGTTATTCCTGTGACAAAAGTTAGTATTTCATTGGGCCACATTTTATTACTTATTATACAGGCTCAACATAAAAGTAAATAAATGAAAATCACCTTTAATCCCACCCCAGAATAAGCACTGTATAATATTCTATACATCTTCAATTTATACACATGCACTATTAATATAATGAACATTAATTTATAAAAAAATGAATATTTTGTTTCATACCCACTTTTTGGACTTATATGTATTTTTCACATCTCTGTGTAAATTAAATTATTTCCCATGACATTATTTTGATGACTACACGCCAAACTTTCACTGTTTGGCATTTTAGCTAATAGCCAGTTTTCTCTATTGTACACAATACTACGCATGTGGTGCTGAGTCTGATGAAGAAAAGTAAGAGCAGAGAGGGGAGATAGAGAAGGCTGCTGGACGAGAGGGTTGTGATTCTAAATCCCGTAATACGGCTCAGCAAGTTCCTCCTATCAGGCACACTTGCTGGGTGAAGGGCACAACCACAACCCAGACTTGGGATTTGCCTTACAAACACAAATAATGTGATCTAATTGCATACTAACCCAACACTAAAACAAAAATAGGTGAATAAAAGAAAAACAGGGGAAAAAACACCATAATTAGGGAAGATAATTTAACGGCATTAGTGTTATACAAAAGTGGCCCATGGTAAATCTTTATTAAAAAATATCCGATACACAACACTTGAGAATTTATATACATACACAATTAGCATGGATATATAGGAGTACAAAATATACACATATTTACATACAAAAAATTCAGAAGGAGGAACTACTGCTCTGGATAGGAAGGACGAGAGAAGATTTTTAAAATAAGGCAGAATTTGAGCAAAGTTAGATATGGACAAAAGGCATTTTACGCTGAAGTGAACAAACACTCAGCGAATAGGAACTATCGGCCACATATGGTGAACTTCAAGAGGGTCCGTGTGGTTCCAGCGCCAATGCTGCTGACAGGAAGTAAGGGGAACAGTACAGAGCGGGGTCAGGTTTGAAGAGCCCTTAACAAGAGCCGAAGGTGGTGGGTCCATCCAGGCACTGGGCTCACATGGGCAAGTTACATGATAGGAGGACTCACTCCATCAATGGGGTCAATGGCATACTAAAGAAGGTGAAACTAGGGAGCCAAAGTCAGGTTCAAAAAGTTTATTCTGTATTCAAGGGCAAAAAGAAAGCAGAAATTTATAATGGCCTTTGTCAACCCTCTATCTCATCGTCAGTTTCTCCCAACCTTAACCAATGCCCTCAAATGCACTATTCAAGGCATTATCACTCCCCAGGAGGAGATGGCCTTATAACACTATCAGGAAAAGTAAGATCACTGAACTCAGTTGCTCTCTACTTCTCACCCTTTATCTTTTTTTTTTCTTTTTGAGACGAAGCCTCAAGCTGTCCCCTGGGTAGAGTGCTGTGGCATCACAGCTCACAGCAACCTCCAACTCCTGGGCTTAAGCAATTCTCTTGCCTCAGCCTCCCAAGTAGCTGGGACCACAGGTGCCCGCCACAAGCCCGGCTACTTTTTGGTTGTAGTTGTCATTGTTGTTTGGCAGGCCTGGGCTGGGTTCGAACCCACCAGCTCAGGTATACATGGCTGGTGCCACAGCCACTTGAGCCACAGGGGCCGAGCCCTCACCCTTTATCAACAAACTTAATACATCCACATTGACCTCAGACCTCCTAATTCTTCCATTTGCACAGCTGCATTGCACACACGCTATGTTCCAAGTGCACTGTTACTGAACAAACTAACAATTAAAATTCGGTGGAAGTGAATCACACGAAAAGGACAGAGGAGTTATGAGACTTACTCTTAATGACTTCTTCCTTCTTAAGTTAACTTCTTCCTACTTAACACAGACGGGAGTCCGAATTTGTAGCATTTTTATATTTTTCCATCCAAACCACATGAAAGCTGACAATTATACGTTTTCAAACTTACACTAGGAAAATAACTCACTTTATATCAACTTGTGGAGACAACAGCTGAAGTCTGGTGTACGCAAACATCCAGGCGTAGCCCACAGCTGCAGAGCAGTGTTTAGGGAGGTTTTCTTGCTTTAAAAAACTGGAGAGACTGATGATCCATGGGTCTTGGCCTTGGGTCACATGTGCAAATATCCATATGTGTGATGGACTAATGACATCAAACTGGTGGCTAATAGGAGAAGAGTTCCATTCTGCTAATGTTTGTAAATCTATCGAGCTGGGGCAATAGAGCAAAGTAGTCTATGTGGAGAAAAAAAATTGATTATTGCACATTTCAATAACTTTCAATGTTTTGCCACATAAATTGCTGTATACTGAAAGTGTTCTAACGGGTAGTGTCTAGGACAGGATAATATGAGGTTGAAGGTAGGTTTGAAGGAGTAGTGACTTCCCGACATCACACGAAATTTCTGCACATTTGTTTTGCTAGACAGAGATTCATAGCACTTTATTGTTTACGAAAATACTTTCTAACACATTACATTTGTTAAGGAAGTTCATGGGTGGCATGAAATCATCACTGTTACCTGATCAGCCCCCGTGAGATGTATAAAGCTTTCGAGAATGGATGGGCTCAGCCTGTCCATCACGTCTATGGCTAATTCATCATCGCCCTATAAAACAAGATATCGTACGTCTCAAAACATTAGAATGTTTAAGAAAAGTAGCCACACCTAGGAAAGCACTGAAAACGCACTATTTTGTTACAAATGGAATTGAGGGTGATGGGCACTTTGTTGTAGAGTAAGTTACATCTACATGGTAGGTACAGAAATGGGCTAAGGATGTTCACAGGAATGGCTGGCAAGTACTTTCATTAGCTGACTTAAAGAAAGACCTAAATCTTACCTTAGGTATTTCCAAAAGTGCAAATAAAGCCCGTATTTCTCTAAGGACACTGACGGCTAATCTCCTAGTGGCAGGGCGGCTGCTACAGAGGATGACAAGCGCGAAGCCTTCGACCACGTGGAACACGCTGGCGTACAGGCTCCTCTCCAGGGGAGGGGGGTGGGAAGCTCCATTAGCTACACCATGCTTGAAAAACAAAATAAAAAACATGATCCACAGATATTCCAGAGAAACAATCAATAAAGAGCGCAGCAGATCACAGCAACCATGCCTAGAGGTCTGCCTCGGCTCGAGCAAGTCAAATAGTATTTAATTTATGAAAATGGTAGAGTGTGCACAGTGAAAAAAGCATTTCAATGGCAATCTAAAGGGGAATTCTGTACCTACCTTCTGTCCTTCTCTGACTAGTTTGTGACCTTGGAATTGACAATCACTTTTTGTCTAATATTTCTTTAAAGGAAACAAGGGGATTAGGACTGTAGTATCTTTCACACTCAAAGTGTGTGCCAGAAGCCTGGCTTTGCCTGGGACCTTGCTAGAAGCTCCTTCACTGGACCCTACTGATGTCTGTGTTTATTAAAGGTTGACAAGCTGAGTGGGCTTAGGAGGTCTAGCTCTAAAATTCTAAGGTTCTATAATTTGTATATTACCATAAATAATTTGAACACCTTTTACGGTTAAGGAACACAAATACTGTCAATGTGAAACAGAGACTGGTGGTGGATGAATAACCAAGTAACCCAGACAGAAGATACCAAGTTTTTATTTTGTCACCCTAAATGGGAGCTAGACTTAGCTCTACTTTCTAAGCTTCCTAAACACGAGCTGTTACCAAGGGAAGAAGGTGAGAAAGGTTTCACACACAAACACTGCACATTTAATATATGAACTATAGGAACATCCAGTTTAAGGAATTATGACCACACTGAAAGTGAATAGAAGAAAACATTTTGTGTTTGAGAAAATAAATCTATATTATATTACTATGGGTCATTTAACCATGACCACATAGAAAGGCACAAAATAAAAGCATCTGGTACCTGGGAGTCCTGGTTTTTGTTCTGCATTTGGGCTGCTTGTTTCCACTGGTTTATTAATTGCACCAACATCTTTACGGCGTTATCGAGAAGTGTGGGATGGACATCAGTCACTTCACGAACAATAAAATAAACAAATCCTGAAAGAACATCTTCCCGCCAATCTGGAAAATCAAGCATTAGTGCCTGCAGAGTATTGAAAGCCAGAGCTCGGAGCTCTTCATCCATATGAATTGTGAGCCTGCCAAGAACAAGATTCCATCAGCAAACTTCAAAACCCGCCAAAGGGCTCTTACCACCTACATCTCAAAACCAGGGACCGAAAAAGGACATCCTCTTAATTGTTTTGCCAGGGCATAAAGATAGGAACGGATGTTCATTGTTTTGTGCCATATTCGCCCTTATGGTCGTCTACACTTAAAATTCATTTAAATTCACAATTGACCAATATCAGCTGATATTTTTACTATAATTCAGAATAAGCTAGATCTTAATTTAAATGCTGTACTTAAAAAAAAAATAAATGCTGTACTTTAGGTAAAAAAAAAATAGATGCCGTATCAGAATTCCATTGAAAAAAACTATAATCCTTAAAATGCCATGTTGCTGTCCTACAGTTAGGCAGACATGCTGGTACCCTAAGCATGTCTCACCCCTTTAGTCCTTTATTATTGCTGAAAGGACATGATTTAATCTCAGTCTTTCCTTACGTACTGCTGAGACCACAGTTAAACATGAGATAGACTAATCATGAAGAAGGAAATACAACGAATTAAGATGGAATCGTTAACAGAAGTAATTCTTGAAGGTAAGAATGAGAGTAAATGTAGGAGCCTAAATAAATTAGGAAACAGGCTATATAAAAATCACCTTTCAAAAGACATCAAACCAATCTGGGGCTCTGCATATAATTGTAATTATAGAATTTTACCAAAACATAAAAAGAGAATAATTAGTAAGAAAAAAATGATAAACAAGGTAAAAAGTGACTGTAAGCAGTAAAGCCACCTACGTAGGTAAATACATGCAGATACTATATGAGTAAGAGTTTATGATTTGGGGCTGAAGAGGGTTATTCTAACGATTGCTTCTAAAGTTAAATGCATCATTGCTAGAAATAGTCTGAATGAACAAAATCAGTAGGTAACATTAAAAATACACCACAGTTACACGCTGGGGAAGCTGGAAAGTTGTTATCCACAATGACAAAGGAGAGGAGCTGGGAGGTTTAGGAAAAAGGAGGCATCACTCTTCCCCCTTCTCAATTCAGTGCCAGTCTTCACTAAGCCAACCTTCCACTGGCAATGAGATGAAGACCAAGAGTAATTACAGCGACAGACTTAGGCATAAGGAACAAAGCCAGAGCAATTATTTCTGCAGATCAGAAATAAACAGGGTCAGAGTAAGCGTCTCCAGCCCGCTATTCTGGCTCTGATAGTGGCACCAAGGGAGATACTATACCAGAGGAAAGGAGAGTGACACTTCTCCAGAATATGGACTTTGAAGGTCGTTTCAACATCCCTGAGGTGTAAGATAGAGATGTACGTATCTGTAACTTATCTGTGTGATGCAGAGTGTATATGAAAGAGTTGCCTCCTCTCTGTGTTGGGGAGAACAATGGAGCCTGGCTCATTAAAGGGAGGGGAATTAGTCAACTTTCCTTAGGGACAGCATATAGGTCTACACGTTTACAACACGTGTTTGTTTTATTTGCTTGCTTAATTTTAAAATAAGATTTAGACAAGCACAACTCCAAATGATAGGAGGACAAAACAGACCCTAGGCTCTTTCTTTCCATTGGAGTAAATGAATTAGTACATAGTATCACAGAGGAAAGCAGCAAAGTGAACAGAAACTGCCATTCACGGCCCAGATGTCTGCTCCTGTCCTGGGCGCCCCAGCTCTGCTGCTCACAGGTGCAGTTTCATTTTGGCAACATGGGCAATGTGGTTTGTGGATCACTGTCCACAAAGACGCACGTAAGTCAGGCTGAGGGAGGTGGGGTGAGGGCAGAACTGAACAGCAGTTGTTTACTGCTCTCCTCAATACTGTTAGAAATCATTAAGGTATCTAATTTCTAATGTTGATATGAACTTTGCAACTCAGCAATGTAATCCATAGCAGAAATGAAAAGATAGTGCAGGAAGGGAATGAATCTCTTGATGCAAAGTAAACCCTTTCTCTCTTACTTCTCACACCAGGCAAATCCCCTTCTATTTCTGGATCAGCTAAGGACGAGGCAGTGTGGGAAAGGCTAGGTATGTTAGGAAGGGTACAGAAAGGGTTATTATTTAATCATTGTGAATTTGTATCAGTGATAATACCCAGCAACAGTATCTTTCAAGAGAGTCAAGTACCACAGCTCTCTTACAGTTATCATAGTTGGTTTTTCATCTAGGACAGGGGTCAGCCAACTGGCTCATGGGCTAAACCCAGCCCGATGCCTATGAAAATGGAGTGCGTGTATGGCTGCCTCAGTACAGCAGAGGTAAATATCCTTCTGTTTTATTGATATATATTGGATGTATTTTGGGGGCACTTATGACAATTTAATACATTCATATAATTGGTAAAGATCAAACTGGTGGGATTTCTATCACCTTAACTATTTGTCTTCTTTACATAATGACTCTTTTGTAGCTCTTTTGAAATGTACAATAGATTATTATTAAACTATAGTCACCCTACTGATCATCCAACACCAGCCCTATTTCTTCTACCAAAATGTGTATCTGCACTTATTAATAAACTTCAGAGATGAATACTTGTGACAAACCCTAAAAAAAATTAATATCTAATCCTTTACAAGAAACATTTCCTGACCCCTTGTCTAGGGCATCAGTAGAATAGCTGGGCTGGCCACTATCTGAACTAGAACTAGGAGCTGGTATTTAACTTCGGTTGTCATGTGATTTACTCATTTTATAGAGCTATGACAAGCTTAACAGAACAAAGAGAAAAACTTACAAGCTATGGGCTCTGCCAGAGGGGAAAGAAGTGCAAGTGAGACCTAGTTACCGCCCTAGATGCTAAAGAAATGACTCTAGGAGCAAACACAACAATTAATTGCCAAACTGGGTATTATTAAATGCTGATAATGTCATATGTTAAGAGATAATGTGTTACATAAATCCCAGGAAATATTACTAGATAGAAAAATAGGGGATTGAAATACATGATTAGGATTTGTGGGGGAATCCTGAAGAACCTGAGAAGTTAAAAATGAGTGGGGAAAATGTTTACAACAGAAAAAACAAAAAAATTGGCAGTTTAGAAAGTAAATATCAAAGAACTGAAAAATATCTTCATTTTAATGATAATAGTAACAGGCTTATTAGAAATTTAAATGGATAGAAAGAATAAAAATTAACATAGCAAACGGTAATTTCCATTTACCTTGCCAACAATTCAATGAGGTCAGTTCTGCTCATACCATCAGGGATCAACCTTGGAATAGCAGCAATACAAGTTCTAAACAAATCAATTTTGGGCTTTCTTTCCCCCCTGAAAAACACATCACGACAGGATTTAGTAAGAAGTATATTATATAAGCTAAACAATGAAATCAAACTTGGAATAATAATTACAAAAAGTAGGCACTCCCTCCAAGTGTGATGTATTTAATTTAAATAATACATACGAATCCAGGAGATAATTATCAGTCAAATGGACAAAATGATATAGAATTCAAGAAAAAAACATAGTTAGCAATTAGAAAATAATTAGAAAACAAACACTGCAACTATTATAAATAACAATTTAAACATTATTTCATTTAAAATATTAATAAAATTAAATATTTAATTTTTAGCCTTCAGCAAATATATAGATAATAATATTGATATTATAGATGAGTTATTCTTTGGGGCCTATAACATTAACCAAAAGTTTTTTCATTTAATATCCTATACTGTTAGGCTCAGCGCCTGTGGCTCAAGCGGCTAAGGCACTAGCCACATACACCTGAGCTGGTGGGTTCGAACCCAGCCCAGGCCACCAAACAACAATGATGGCTGCAACCAAAAAAAAAATATCCTATACTGTTTCTAATATTCTAAAATTAGTCTTAGTATTGGTTTTGCTGGTTTATTCTTATTCTGTGTGACACAGATACTGTATATACATATCTAAAATGTTTATGTAACAAAATGAGCCAAATATTGAAAGTCCTGGTCCTTCCCGAGGCCTAATACAATTTAATTGTACTATTTTTTTTTTTTTTTTTTTTTAGTTATTCAATGATTTATTTATTTTAAATGTCTAACCCCTTAATATGCCAATTTTTATTTTGGCCTATGTTAAGTGAGTGAGGACTTTCAAATTTATTTTATCTAAACTGTCATCCAGTTTGGCGTAATAAAATAATCCTTATGGAGGAAAAACTCTGGGTGTTCTAAGTGTTTGTCATTGTACATTACAGTAGCAATGCACTCGCCACCTCCTTTTGGAGATTTCATAGTTGGTGCTCTCTTTGCATGGTTCTTTTTTTTTTTTTTTTGCAGTTTTTAGCCAGGGCCGGGTTCGAACCGGCCACCCCCGTATATGGGGCCGGCACGCTACTCCTTGAGCCACAGGCGCCGCCCTGCGTGGTTCTAAAATGCATGAATTTCGGTTACAATTTAAATAAACACCAGTCCCCCAAAACATGTTCAAATACATTAACTATAAATGAAGGCATCAATAAACTTTGCCAGGGCTCTTTAGCCCACAAACAACAGAGGCACACTATGCCGGCGAGCAGCCCCACTTCCCTGAAGGCCACTGGTGAGGGGCCACCGCGCCCGTGCTGCTCGCTCAGGCACAGACAGCCAAGTGTGCAGTGCGGCCGCCGCCTCCTCTCCCAGGGACAAACCCACAGGACATTTTATAAATACATAAAGAGAGGGAACTGGCCACAAAGATGAAAGTACAGCAAAGGAAGACAAGGATACCGTCACTGTGCAGTGAATTCTTAAAAGTTTATGTTGCTTCAGCATCCGTTTGATGTATAGTTTGACTTTCTCATATCAGAACCAGGGCTTGGTCATCTTTGGGACAGTTTCCAACTCTACACCCCAACCCCACGTGCTTTTTTTGTTTGTTTTGAGACAGAGCCTCAAGCTGTCACCCTGGGTAGAGAGAGTGCTGTGGCGTCACAGCTCACAGAATCCTCAAACTCTTGGGCTTAAGCGATTCTTGCCTCAGCCGCCCACCCGGCTATTGTTTTGTTGCAGTTGCCATTGTTGTTTAGCTGGCCCAGTCCAGATTCAAACCCATCAGCTGCAGTGGACATGGACGGCGCCCTATCCACTGACCTGTGGGCACCACCCACCCGGCTATTTTTTTGTTGTAGTTGTCACTGTTGTTTTAGCAGACCTGGGCGGTTGGAACCCAGTTGCCTCGGTGTATGTGGCCAGTGCCCTAACCACTGAGCTATGGGCGCTGTCTACCCCACGTTCTTTAATGTGGTTGAGTCAGACATCTGCCTTATATGACTTCCTCCTAGTGATTCCCTCCCCATGGGCCGGCTGGATATAATCTATTGGACTGGCCCAACTGATCTGGACATCGTGCATGGACCACTTCTCCCATATGGATATGTCACAATGTCCACCTCTCAAATTACAGTGTGACCTCTAGGAACTCACGCTTGTTTGCTTTAAACCTACCGGCCACATAACCAGGGCTGGCAGGGTCAAACCCAGCCTAGGCCTGCCAAACAATGATAACTACAACCAAAAAAAATAGCTGGGTGTTATGGCAAGTGCCTGTAGTCCCAGTTACTTGGGAGGCTGAGGCAAGAGAATCGCTTAAGCCCAGGAGTTTGAGTTGCTGTGAGCTGTGACACCACGGCTCTACCAAGGGTGACATGGTGAAACTCTGTCTCAAAACAAAACAAAACAAAATAACACCCACCAATTAAAATTCCACAGGGCAAACATATTTGGATAGTGTCCTGGACCCAAAAAAGGCGATGGTCCCGGGGGACCCTTTCTCTGTGTGCCACACTCCCTGCCCTCTGGGCAGCCGCTGAGTGTGCAGTGAACACCCCAGGACCTGTAAGTAATAAAACATTTTCTGCCATCTTGTGTCTCTCCTACTCATTGCAAGAGGCCTTTCCATCTCAACACACTAACTGCTACACTAGAAAAAACATTTTTTCCTTGGAGCTACTGTGTTTTATTAGGTAAGAGGCCATATATGCTTCATGAAGCTCTGTGGTCAAAACCAGTTTAAGTTGGGCGGTGCCTGTGGCTCAGTAGATAGGGCGCCGGCCCCATATACCAAGTGTGGTGGGTTCAAACCCAGCCCCAGCCAAATTGCAACAAAAAAAATAGCCGGGTGTTATGGCGGGCGCCTGTAGTCCCAGCTGCTTGGGAGGCTGAGATAAGAGAATCGCCTAAGCCCAGGAGTTGGAGGTTGCTGTGAGCTGTGTAACACCATGAAACTCTACCAAGGGCAATAAAATGAGACTCTGTCTCTACAAAAAAAACAAACAAAACAAACAAACAAAAAACCAGTGTAAGTTAAGTACAACCCAAACAGCAGTTAATGCGTTAAATATCCTGAATTAAACACACTGGAAGTGAAACCCAAATTTCTATTTTAATGAAGTTAAAGAAGACTGACACTGCTATCTCTGGAGATGCCGTGTAGGTAGCTGGAGCAACTGAGTGAAGGCAAACTTATTAACATGAATGAAGTAAAGAGGTGTGGTGAAAAAGGGAGAATCTCTCAGGGAAAGGAACACAGGCGAAACATTTCAGATTAAAGAAACTCTCTGAGACCTCAGTACATGGTAGTATGTAATCATTGCATATTAAATAAACCGAGATCAAATACCCAATTTGGCCTTCTCAGGCCTCTGATGCAAACATTACCATGTATCTCCCTTATAGAGAATATGTAGATGCTTTCCAGTAAATAAGTTATTACCATAAAATACATCTTCATCAGGAAGAAGTCCCTAACAATAAGAATAAAGACGCTAGGATGACAAATGATGACAAAGCTGGTGTGGGGGAGCAATTGTTTGTGATAAAACTACTTACGTATTGTTCCCCTATGCACCCTGGTTCCCAGGAGACCAAACTCTCAGAGTTCAAATTTTCAGGAATTTTTTTTTTTAATGAGGCCTCTGGAAATCAGAGCATGTTTGATTTAATGACCCAATCATGACCCCACACCCTTGGGGTACCTACGACTTGTATGTCACTAGTGGAGGGCCTTGTCACTGATGATGAGACCAGGGTCCAGAGTGACTTTTGCCATCTGTCCCAGTCTGACTGTACTTTAAAGAATAAAACTGCGCAAGGACAAGAAATCTTGAATATTGAAAACTGCTGCAGACGGCAGGAAGAGAGGACTCCAGAAGGGGGCGCAAGACCAGGGGCCGGCAAGGATCAAGCACTGCGCATGCTCACAAGGTGAACCCGCAACGCACAGGAGACCGATACCCACGTGATCATGTCCTCAGGCTCCTTGTTGGACATCTGCACGCTGGTCATACACATGGGCCTCCCAACTTCCTTGTCCAAATGTCTGAGGATGCTGTCTAATGCCTTCCTTACTTGAGGATAATAAACTGACATTCCTGGGGAAGAAAAAAAACCCTCACAGTTAATATCAGAAATTAGATAAAGAATACTTACGGTTACTTCCTGTGATCTATCAGTCTGCCAATGATATTAGCTTGCTGTCGTCACACATAGAAAAGGGGTCTCACCAGGGATATGTTCCTCCTGGTCATCAGCTATACCATATTGCAGTGATTGGGGAAATTGTGTAAAATTATGAAGAAAACTGAAGTTGACTCTTAACATCAAGATTTATAACTGTTGCCGAAACATATTCATTCTCTGCGGCTGTGCAGTGGGGTAACCTACTGGGCAAATGTCTGCGTCTTAGGTCAGAGCGCCAGATTTCTACACAAGAATATCAAACTGTACTACACAGCAACTCATTGATTCCAGTTACTACTAACCTATGACTTTTGCTTCTTCATCTGTCAAGGTTTTATTGAGAAAAATTTTCTTTACGCGGAGAGTATTTCCTGAGGGCAGGATGACCCCAGTGGTGGGCATGGGCGGCTGCCCGTCCTTCTGCTGCAGGCTGTCTGCTATCACCAGGAACACCCTGAGGCCGATATTCATTCTCTTCAGAGAAAAGAGTTTGCAAAGGCAGAAACAAGAACGCCACAAATTACCTTTTATTCATATTCGGAATAGTTCATCAGATAACACTGGGGGAATGGGAGGAAGGAGGATGTTAGGAAAACTAATCTTTCTGCCCAGAATTTGCAAGGAGCCCGGGCATGACGGCATGTGTTCTATCCAATTCCCAAATGCCGCCCTCACTTCTGTGCTCAGCTGGCCGTCTTAATCTAAGGTTTGCTCATCCTCCTCCATCCTTCCTCCTACACTCCCCTCTTCTCTCTACCGCTCTAGACAGATGACTCGCCTTCTCCTTCTCCGATAGAAAACCGCCAGCAGCTCCCCTCAATCCCTCAACTTGCATATAAACCACAACTTGCATTTCTCCATCCACCTCTTTCTCCCTCCTGTTTACTCTGGGTATGGTCAGGAGCTGATGGTCTTCCTACCGTTGGAACTGCACCTGTGCTCCCATTTTAGGTAACGCACCGCCACCAATTAACTTCCTTCTTTTCCTGCATCTTCTGCATGGCCCTGATAACTGAATATACTTCACTCCTCTTACCTATACCATCTTAATGGAACAAACCGGTCCCCACTCCTCAGTGACCATACCGCTCAGGACAGCAGCCTGATTCCAGTGGCTATGTGACCGTTCGGCAGCATGGACACTGCCAAGCTCTCCGTTCCTCCTCGAACGCGCCCTTCTCCTCTCGGCACTGGGGTGTGTCGCTACCTGCATTTCAGGCTCAGCCTTCTTTACTTGGGTCCTCCTGGGCTGTGCCCCCTTTCATTGCGTGCCCCCCCTCCAAAGCAATTCCATGAATTTGCAGAGCTTCAGTTACCGCTCAAGACAAATCACCCACAAATCTGGGGCCTGGCTTCTCCTCTGATCTCAGACCCTCAGACACACCTTACATCTCTACTCAGAAGTCAAAAGATTAGACACGTTCAAACCAAATGCATCGCCTTTCCCCCCAGGCTGGATTCCTTCCCAAAGTGCTCTTTCTCTGGGAATGGCCTTTCATCTGCACACTCCTGTCCCAGCCCAGCTGGCACTATCCCTGCCCCATGCTAAAGGCCGCTCAGGCAGACATCCCAGTGGGTGTGAAGAGAGGTCACTGCAGCACTGTGAGTGTAACACTTTGCTTACTTTGTATTTATCTAAAGATCATTACGTTAAACTTTACTCATCTTTACCTGATGTGGTAGTACCCTCCCTCAGTCTCAATACCAGATACTCGCACATCTGGTAGTCAGAGAAGTGAAAACGCTCGGAGCGCTGGGGTTGGCAGAGCGAACCCCACCCACAAGCTCTCTCGGTGTATTGCCATCTGTATGCACTTGATTAAATGGGTTAATCGATAACTTTGTCTGGGTTTAATTAAATTAGTTCTCACAAGCTTTTAAAACAATTCTCAAAAATAAAAAACACATTCCAGATAATCTTAACAAAGTGAATCTGATGAATAACCACCACCACCCAACAACCCAGCCGGCCTGATACTTTTAGCCTCAGTTGGGGGGGGAGGGGTAAAACTGACTTTCAGAAATAAACCTAATCAGTGGAAAGACTATTTTTGAAAATTGGAGGTTCAAGAAAATTGTCTTTTCTTTTATGATTTTTGTTGCTGGAAACCAAGTTAAGTATGTCACCTGTAAACACACTCATGTTTGCCTACTTTAAAAATCTGGAAATAATTATTAACCTACCTTTAAAGTGTTTAAAATGAAACGCTTTAATACCTTTCTCACTCATTTGTTAGCCCCATAAACGTGCATCTTAGGATTCAATTATGAGAAGGACCTTATTATTTAAAAAAACTAAGAAAACACTTATTTTGCCTTTTTACATAAGCAATTAGTTTATAATATATTTTAAAACAGCCTGAAAATGTAATGCTTAAAGAGTGAATCAGTGTAACAGTGAATAATGGGGACACGTAAGAAGGATATAACATTTCTTTCTTTTTTTCTTTCTTTATTTACTGTTCTTGTTGATTACTTTTTATATAAGCTTCATCTGGGGAAAAGGATTTTTACCTCTTCTTTCTCCAAAACCTAGTAAGTACCTGGCACATTTTAGGTGCTCAACAAAGGTGGGATAAATGACCGACCTTTGGTCATTGATTAAAGAACACTTTAAATATGAATCATCTGAAGGACAAGACCCCTGAGCTCCTCATGTCCTAACTCAGTATGGGCTGAGTTGGCTCAGCTGGGAAATCTCCCCTGACTTACGACACTGGTCTCTTAAGCAAGGTACCTGGTTCCTTGTGGGTGAGACAGTTCACTGCAAAGCTTAAACACCACTATTAAGCTATTATAAAGGTGAAATAACTTGCTCCAGACCACCTCTGTAGTAAGAGGTAGAGGTGGGATTTGAACCTAAGAGTTGTGACTCCAGACACCGTGCTCTGAGAAGGGAGAGGACAGCGTGTGATTACTGCGTTTTTCTTTACCTCTGGATTAATGGTGAAAGTTTTAGCAGATTTCCCAACACTGAGAAGATCAAATATGATTTCTTTCATTGCAAAATCCAAACGTTCCTAGAGGACAAAAAAAAAAGCACTTTGTAAATCCTTATAACTTGCTATTATGTGTTAGGCGTCGCTAAGCATCATACACAGAACAACAACGACACAGGCTGGTGCCATAAAAAGTTCCTAAGTTGAGCTGAACACAAGAAAACTAGGTATGAACTAAGGTTTTAACATATGATTGTATGACACATTACTAGTGAATGATATGTTTAGTACTCAAGCCAACAGGATAAACATTTTAAACATTCATTCACAAAAAATCATATTTAAAACTCTAAGTGAAAGAACTCCCAGAATAATGATGAATGGGAGTCCCAGACAACAGCCCCACGGCAGGCTCAGAGAGCAGATGGTCAGACTGGGTTAGAAAGAAAGAGTCGGACTCTGGGAAGGAAATCGCCGAGAAAATAAAAAGACGGTAAGTAGTAAGATTAACTGATGGTTGACAGGAGTTTATGGTTCTGCTGGAATCTTGGAGTGAAGTGATTAAGCCAAGGGAGTAAGTACAATTCTAGCAAAAAAGAAAAGAGAAGATGGCACAGGTTTTCTGAGCATCAGACCTAAAGGACAAGTTGGTTTTGTTACTATCACAGAAATACTTGCACTTATCTAATTATCACTACTTCTGTGCCCAGTAAATAGAAATATATTCATTTTATTTCAATATTCCTTATTTCTTCACTGTCAACAATAACTACACTTTGGATCACCTAAATCGTCGTAGTTTCAGTTCAAGGAGAGCACAATAAAACTCCGTAGTCACAGCATGTTCCTAAGCTGAGAAGGTGACCCATAAGGAAAGGTGACCCAGCCTTACACTGGCCCACTCAGTAGCCATTTAATCCCTTCAATATGCCTTCCTTTACCACAGAGGCAAACCAGAAGGCTGAGACTGTATTTCCCAAGATTCCTCATAACAACGAGCTTCAGGATACTCATGTGAGTCTCTGGGAACCGGGGTGCGTGAAAAGGGTGGAGGAGGAGTAAAGAATCCATGGTGTTGGTAGGGATGACGGGGCCTGTAGCATGATTCTGAAGTACACCTGTTTACAACGACTTCCTTATGTGGCCGCCTTTTTTTCTTTTCTTGGAGAGGGTCTCACTATGTCACCCTCAGTAGAGTGCTGTAGCGTCACAGCTCACAGCAACCTCAAACTCTTGGGTTTGAGCAGTTCTCTTGCCTTAACCTCCCAAGTAGCTGGGACTACAGGTGCCGGGCACAATGCAGGTGCATGTGGCGGGTGGTGGGTGCCGAGCCTTGGCTGCCTTTTGATTTTGGGAGAGGCAACAGCTTCCTCGACAGCCCAAGTCTGCGATCTGCTCTTAAGTCATTCAGACTAGAATTTCTCTCTTTTAGCCCTGCTAGCAATATTGTGAGCCAGCTATAATCCTTAAAAGATTGCTTTCGGTTCAAGTAGCTGCAGTGAATTCTATTATCTGTACCTAAGAACCTAGATTAACATAGTTATGAACACAATTTTCTAAAATGTTTCAAGATACTCAGGATGTAATTAGTAAATGGACTAACACTAGGATTATGAGACATTTTCTCAGCCCCACCTCAATTAAAGTCCTTGTAGCTCATGCATGTAATCCTAGGTGGAAGGATTGCTTGTGGCCGGGAATTTGAGACCAGCCTGAGCAAGAAGAGTTAAGACCCTCTCTCTATAAAAAATAGAAAAATTAGCCTATGTGGCAGACACCTGTAGACCCAGCTTCTTGGGAGGCTGAGGCAGGAGGATCACTTGAGCCTAGGAGTTTGAGGTTGCTGTGAGCTGTGATGACACCACTGTACTCTAGCCTGGGTAACAGAGCGAGACTCTGTCTTCAAAAACAAAAAGACAAACAACTTCCATCTATGGGTCTCCTTTCCTTTTCCAAATATGGAGATTAATTTAAAGTTACATTGTCACAAAATTATTGGCACCCTTTGGTACGTTTAAAGCATACTTTTGTTTTTCCCTGTCAATATTAATGTTCTGTTTTTAGGTGTATAAAAATTTTAAAGCTCCAACTTATTATAACAAATTACTCTTACAATTTACATGCATACGTATTAAGAGGTGAAGCCCTCACCTGAGCAATGAACTGAATAATCTTCACAAATATATTGAGAGGTGTATCACGAGGAACCACACTTCGCGAGCCTTTTGGAAAAAGTGCTGACACTATGCTCATAAGACGACTATAGGAAAAAAAGATTTTGTGATAATGAGGCTATGACATTAACAGCACATTAGCCAAAAATCCTTCCTATTCTTCATAACATATCAAGAGAATTCATATTCATCCCCAAAGTATTTATAACGTTTACTAAAATCCATTACTATGGTTTTTTTTTAAAAAAAAGATTTTATTGTAAATGTACTTTTCCCAAAAAAGGCCCTTACCTTTGAGTTACAGTGTTGCTTTCACATTTTATTCTAATTACATAAACCCACAATAATCTATACAAAGATTCCAGTGCAACTCGAGACATTTTAGGATCTTTATTCTGTGTAAAAACAAAAGAGAATAAAAAATAGACTTATTAAATTCTAAAAAGAATTGCTAAAATCTTTAAAAAAATACTTATTGAAATAATTGCAATAATTTAGAATCAAAAATCATTCTCTGTTCATAACTGAAAGCCTCCACCCCCCTTTTTTGCATTCAATGTAAAGTTTAAATACGTAGATACACAGGTGGCATACGGTAAGTATAGATAGGTCAAAAGTAACCACTAATACGGAAATTCTGAGTCCTTCCCTGTATTTCAAAAAAACATTAAAATTTAAAAATTATAGTGATATTTCTAAGAACTCTGTAATTATACATACGTTAATTTACTTGATAATACATGGTCTGTACTCTAATACTGACAGCATTAAAAAAGGATTACTCATTTTTAGAATAATTGATTTGTAGCCCACATAAACACAGTTAAAATTTAAAACACCAACTGGTATTGTCATTTGCATTTATGAAATGATGTAAACTGAGTTTATATCTCTACAGAGAGAATAGGAAATAGGCGTGGACTCTGATATTGGAAAAACTGGGATTAAATCCACACTCTATCCTTTGACATTATTAAACTACTCCAAGCCACAATTTCTCTCATTGGTACCTACCTCACAGAATAAAAAAGTGAGTATCTCTAAGGCCCTTGGAACAGTGCATGGCATGTGTTCAATATTTACTAACTGTTAAGTCTTATACCTTTAATTTTTACTTAGAATCAGAACATTATTCAAATTATGATTTAGAATCAGAAAGCTATTCCATTTCAATCATGATTTGATCAGCAAAAGGTAAGGATCATTTTAGCTGCATTGAAAAATAAAGTTCTTAAATGATTACAGTTAAGTAATAAGCTTTAATTGTGAATTGTAAAAATGTAGCTAATAATCTCCTTTACATCTGTGGATTAGTTATAGGATGCATCGATTATAAGTTTACATTTTAAAAAATCAGGTTTGGGGGATTTCTCATTTTTAAACAATTATTTTCCATTTAGCAATCCACGAAAGAGATTAAGTAATTTACTTTAGCCATTCTATGTTCTCTTAAGATATAAAATAACGAACATCTACTATATGTTCAATATGTCATTGAAAACAATGTGAAAAGATAACTGAGCATGTTTTCTTAAAAGACTTAGTAGAAAACATAGTTTTTACACATTTAGATGAAGATTTGACATGATTAAGAATGAAAAATCAATTACTCTGTCAGTCAGAGTCTCAGCATTGATCCCTCTGTTGCCAGAGCCACAGGGATCCCAAATTTCAGATGTACCCCCCAAAGTAATTTTCTATTATATTTGCCACTAAAGTAACTAAAGTAACATATGATGTATAATAATGTAACAGCCAAGCTTTTCGTAGTAATGTCTTTAAGAAAACATAACTTTTCTATCATTCCAACCCCAGATACCAGATATCAAAATATGAACTCTGCCAGGGAGAGTTCGAGGGAGGTGGCGAGTGAGCAGTAGGCGGTGCACAGAGGTCTTCAGGGCAGTGAGAACTCTGTGTGACTCTCTCGTGGCAAGTGTGTGTCGCTGCAAATCTGTCCAAGGCCACAGAATGGATGACACCTTACTGTGAACTGTGGACTTTGTGTGATCAGGATGTGTCGATGTAGGCTCAATGGTGACCAATGTGCCACTGTGGTGAGTGATGCTGATGGAGGTCAGGCATATGGAGGTCCCCGGATAGAATCGTCTATAGGAAATCTTTTTCTTAGAGACAGAGTCTCAAGCTGTCACCCTGGGTAGAGCCCTGTGGCATCACAGCTCACAGCAACCTCAAACTCCTGGGCTTAAGTGATTCTCTTGCCTCAGCCTCCCAAGTAGCTGGGATTACAGGCGCCCGCCACAACACCCAGCTATTTTTCTGGTTGCAGTTGTCGTTGTTTAGCAGGCCCGGGCCAGGCTCGAACCTGCCACCCTCGGTGTATGTGGCCTGCGCCCTGCCGACTGAGCTGCAGGCACCGCCCTACAGTAAATCTTTGTACCCTCCAATTTTGCTATCAACCTAAAACTACTCTTAAAATAATAAAGTCTAAAGAAAAAAAAAGTCCTTAGTTTTTATGTACACATCAGATAATTGGCATGACGGTATTAAATGGTATTTTAAAAATATTAATAAATGGCATTAAATGGTATTTTAAAAGTATTAATAAAAATAATACATTAATTGATGAAAACATTTCAGATTGTATATGAAACCAGCACATTGTACCCCTTGATTGCACTAATGTACGCAGCTATGATTTAATAATAAAGAGAAAAAAATAATACATTAAAATATTTAAGTCCTATTCTACATAAAAACTGCTCTTGTAAATAATTAAATATAAAAGCATTTAAATTATCTTAAGTGATGAGATACATGGCATGAAAAAACTTGATTTTGAAGTGTTCCAGGATAGATTATTTTACACAAGTCCTACTGGCACAATGCTAGAAAAACAAAATGGCAAGAAATAAAAAACAACTGCTATGTATTAATTATTTTTTCACTCACTACAATACAGCTATATATGTCTGAACAGTAAAACCATCCTAAACTTATAGGAGCCTTAAACAAAGATATATAATCCCCTAGTTACAATCTCAGTATAATTTAAATAATCAGATTACATAAATAAAAATATAATGACATTAATACATAACAAAGTTTAATATGTCAATAAAATATGATCTTTAGCAACAATCATTTTAATACACTTCTTTCCTTTTCTCTACTATTAGTCAAAAAAGCAATAAAAACTCAAATCAATAGTATAAAAGATTTAAAACTTTATTCATCAAAATTGTATTAAACATTGTACCCCATGATTTCATTAATGTACACAGCTATGATTTAATAAAAAAAGGTGGGGGGAATTGTATTAAAAATCTAAGCCACTGTCTCCTTAATTTCATTGGAAATGGTTTTTAATTATAACAGCTAGATAATATAAATTAAATAGACTATTTAACTTAAAAATTAATTTTTTTCATAGATAGGAGTTTTACTCTGTTGCCCAGGCTAGATCGCAGTGGCCCAATCATAGCTCACTATAACCTCAACTTCAAGTGATCCTCCTGCTTCAGCCTCCTATACGGCTGTGACCATAGGTGTGTACTACCATACCTGTCCTAAATATAATATTTCAAACTTGTGAATTTTCTCTGGGAGGCCGAAAGGGGTGGATCACCTGAGCTCACGAGTTCAAGACCAGCCTGAGCAAGAGTGAGACCCCCGTCTCTACTAAAAACAGAAAAACCAGCCAGTAGTATGGTAGGCACCTGTAGTACCAGGTATGTGGGAGGCCAAGGCAAGAGGATCACTTGAGCCCAACAGTTTGAGGTTGCTGTGAGCTTTGATGACATGGCATTCTACTCAGAGCAACATAGACTCTGTCTCAAAATAATGATAATAGGGCTCGGCGCCTGTGGCTCAGCGGGCTAAGGTGCCAGCCACGTACACCTGAGCTGGCGGGTTCAAATTCAGCCCGGGGCCGCCAAACAACAATGATGGCTGCAACCAAAAAATGGCCAGGCGTTGTGGTGGGCGCCTGCAGTCCCAGCTACTTGGGAGGCGGAGGCAAGAGACTCGCTTGAGCCCAGGAATTGGAGGTTGCTGTGAGCTGTGATGCCAC
>CAUYRH010013028.1:0-14680 GCA_963574655.1 Perodicticus potto | reverse complement strand
TCAATGGGCTAAGGCGCCAGCCATGTACACCTGAGCTGGTGGGTTCGCATCCAGCCTGGTCTTGCCAAACAACAATGACGGCTGCAACCAAAAAATGGCTGGGCGTTGTGGCGGGCGCCTGTAGTCCCAGCTACTTGGGAGGCGGAGGCAGGAGACTCGCTTGAGCCCAGGAATTGGAGGTTGCCATGAGCTGTGATGCCACAGCACTCTATCTAGGGTGACAGCTTGAGGCTCTGTCTCAAAAAAAAAAAAAAAGAGAAACGTGGCTGGGCGCGGTGGCTCACGCCTGTAATCCTAGCACTCTGGGAGGCCAAGGTGGATGAATTGCTTGAGCTCACAGGTTGGAGATCTACCTGAGCCAGAGCAAGACCTCATCTCTAAAATAGCCAGGCATTGTGGCCAGTGCCTGCAGTCCCAGCTACTTGGGACTGCAAGAGCATCGCTTGAACCCAAGAGTTTGAGGTTACTGTGAGCTAAGATGCCATGGCACACCAAGGGCCACAAAGTGAGACTTTGTCTCAAAAAAAAATGAGAAATGGGCTTGGCGCCGGTGGCTCAATGGGCTAAGGCGCTAGCCACGTACACCTGAGCTGGCGGGTTCGAATTCAGCCAGGGCCGCCAAACAATGACGGCTGCAACCAAAAAATGGCGGGCACCTATAGTCCCAGCTACTTGGGAGGCGGAGGCAAGAGACTCGCTTGAGCCCAGGAATTGGAGGTTGCCATGAGTTGTGATGCCACGGCACTCTATCCAGGGTGACAGCTTGAGGCTCTGTCTCAAAAAAAAAAAAAAAAAAAAAAAAAAGAATGAGACCCTATCTCTATAAAAAATTTGGGTGGCGCCTATGGCTCAGTAAGTAGGGTCCCAGTCTCATATATCCAGAGTGGTGGATTCGAACCCGCCCAGCCAAACTACAACAAAAATATAGCTAGGCGTTGTGGCGGGCGCCTGTGGTCCCAGCTACTCAAGAGGCTGAGGCAACAGAATCGCTTGATCCTGAGAGTTTAGCTTGCGGTAAACTATGACACCATGGCACTTAAACCCCAACTTTATCTCAAAAAAAAAAAAAGAGAGAAATGTTAAGTATTGTCTTGCATAGAATTTCATCGGCACCAGTAAAGTTTGGGCGAGTTGGCAAGTTCTGATTGGTAAGTGAAGACAGTGGATAAAACTAGTCTTAGAGTAAGTAGAAGCAGGTTGTTGCAGTAGTGGTTAGACAAAGATGGCTTCAGGGGCGGCGCCTGTGGCTCAGTGAGTAGGGTGCTTGCCCCATATACTGAGGGTGGTAGGTTCCAACCCGGTCCCAGCCAAACTGCAACAAAAAAATAGTCAGGCGTTGTGGCGGGCGCCTGTAGTTCCAGCTACTCCGGAGACTGAGGCAAGAGAATCGCCTAAGCCCAAGAGCTGGAGGTTGCTGTGAGCTGTGACGCCATTCACTCTACCAAGGGCGACAAAGTGAGACTCTGTCTCTAAAAATAAGTAAATAAATAAATAAATAAAAGACGGTTTCACATTACAGTAGAGAATTACATTCTTGGAGAGGTATTCTGTGTCCTGACTGCTTTCTCCCCCTGAGCTCTCAACCTTATTTGTACCATCAGCTTTCACAATTGTATCTTTATTGGACAGAGCTGATCTAGAGGTTAAAATCAGGAATTCTGGAGCTAGTGGATCTGGGTTTCAAATCCCTGTTCTATCATCTACTAGCTGGTGACCAAGGTCAAGTCACTTGGCCACTGCCTCAGTTTTCTCACCTGTGAAGTCAAGACAACAGTGCCTAATTCCTGGGGTTGCTACCCTGGCTGGTAGAAGGACCGTCCGTATAGGTTGGCTGGTGCTATTACTGGTTAGAGCACTCATTGTTGGCTACTGGAGCCTGTTTTCTCCTGTTAAATGCAGACCATCATGCCGTGCATTAAAGGCGATGGGAATCTCTAGAGTTAGGGGATAGGAGTCCTCTTGCCCAGAAGCCTAGCCAAAATAACAACGGTTGCTAAGCGCCAGACATCTTACTGCCGAATTCGGAACACTTTAAGGACCGGCTGCCCCAGGTCCCCTAGTCTCAGAGTTGCAGGTTGGGTCTGGAGGTGGCTGGAGGCGGGAGCAGTCGGCGAGTAAGAGGGAGGGTGTGGGGTAGGGAATGCTGGCTACGGGGGTGGGAAGGGGGGATGGCCCTCGGAAAAAAGCGCGGTGGGGGTGCAAGCGTGCAACGCAGCGAGGGGCGCTGGCAGGAACTGATGTAAGACTCAGGGGACCAGAAGTCTGGGGGGCGCTTGCTGGCTGGGTCGTGGCGAGCGTGAGGAGGTGGGAATGACGGAGCTGGCAAGGAACGATTGGGGGACGAGGACTTGGGGGCGGGGCCTGGGGGTGGTAAGGATAGAGAAGAGGCTGGCAGGGTTTGAAGCCCCGCAAAGTCGTGGGGTGCCGCCGGCAGGGGCGGGGCCGGCGGAGGCTGCTCGCCGCGGAGGCTGCTGGTCCCTGCCGCCTCGACCCTTCCTCTCTCGCAGCCCGGCCTGGCGGGGGGACCATGGGCGCCTCGGCCTCCAGGGGCCAGGTTGCCCGGATCCCCGCGCCGGAGCCAGAACCCGAGGAGGCGGCGCTGGGCCTGAATCAACTACCGCCGGAGCTGCTCCTGGTGGTGCTGAGCTACGTGCCCCCACGAACGCTGCTCAGGAGCTGCCGCCATGTGTGCCGGGGCTGGCGCGCCCTGGTGGACGGGCAGGCCCTGTGGCTTCTGATCCTGGCCCGCGACCACGGCGCCACTGGCCGCGCTCTGCTGCCGCTCGTCCGCAGCTGTCTGCCCCCCGCCCGCAACGGCAGGCTCTGTCCCTTGGGCCGCTTCTGCTTGCGCAGACCCATCGGACGCAACCTCATCTGGAACCGCGGAGGCCAGGGTGGGGAGCACGGAAAGGGGGAGAAGGCTCGGGACCTGCCGAGGGAGCTGGTGGGAAGACCTGGAGGAGATGGGCCGTGCGGGTAGCCGGTGGGCGGGGTTAGGGCCTCACGGGAGCCCGTGGGCGGGTCTCACTGAGTGTGGGCGGGGTCTCACTGAGTGCGGGCGGGGCCTCACTGAGTGTGGGCGGGGCCTCACTGAGCTTGTGCGGGCGGGCGGGCGACTGGAACTTGGCTACAAGTCTTTTTGATTTAACCCAAGGCCTCCGGAAGTGGATGGTGCGGCAAGGTGGGAACGGCTGGTTGGTAGAAGAAAACGGACCAGTGGTGCCCGGGGCCCCTTCGCAGTCTTTCGGAACTTCTTTTAGGTGAGTACCCCTGCTCCCCAAGGGCTGGGCGGTGGTTAAGAAAGATCCGCCAGTACTCATTACCCCTTCTCCCACCTTCCTAGGTGGTGTCTCAAGAAGGAGTTCTTGGACCTGGAGGAAGAGGGTTTGTGGCCAGAACTGCTAGATAGTGGCAAGATTGAGATTTGTGTCTCGGAGTGGTAAGTGTAATAATAAAAACAGTATCTTGCTAAGCACTGACCGCATATGCCACGTTCTTTGCACGAGTGACTTAATTTAGGC
Source organism: Perodicticus potto (assembly GCA_963574655.1). Classification (NCBI taxonomy): domain Eukaryota; kingdom Metazoa; phylum Chordata; class Mammalia; order Primates; family Lorisidae; genus Perodicticus; species Perodicticus potto. The sequence goes on along the minus strand of CAUYRH010013028.1, from coordinate 11,159 downwards.
CTCCTAACAACCGCTTACAGATAAACTGAAATTCAGGAAGGTGAAGTGACTTGACCAGGACCACAGTTCTAGTAGTTAGCAGAGTATACAGCCTGAACATCTCATCCCTAGAGAGGTCTGGATTGGAAGACAGCAGGTGGAATCTAATTTAGTTCTGCAGCTTTGTGGCCCAGGGTGAGTCACCACATACCTCAGTTTCCCTTCTTTACAAGATAAAGTTCTTGGCAAAGGCAGTTATTATATGTCAGGCACACAGCACGTGGCTTAGAGTGTGAACACCTTTTTCGAAGCCTGATCCTGTGGTAAGGTATATTTTAAGCCCTCAGATCTTTCAGAGTTCAACAGGATTCTGAGAGTCAGAAAGGAGAGATGACTTGCCATGGTCACATAGCCTGGGCTTGGCAGAACATGGCATATAGCTCCAACTGGTCAGACTCCAGAGCTTGCGTTCTATGATGGTCTTGAAATGGGAACACAAAGACTTTCCAAGGGGTGCATGAGCCAGGTAGTTTTAAGGGAGTCAGATTCCAGCTGTATAGTCCCTAGTCTAAAATTCATCTGCTAGTTCACATCTGTGGTAGAAGCATCATATGGTTCTCCTTTCCCGGTCTTTTTCTCCAGGTTCCCTTTCCCTCGGTTTATAAGGAAAAAAGCCCCTCATTACATAGTCCCCAAATGTAAAGAATACTGGGAGTTAGACAAAGTGACCATTTCAAATTTTATCTTTAATCATTATTCATCACATTATGTAACATATTTGGGTTGTTTTGATCAGTGTTGTTCCATTTGATCGTGCTTAATCAGTGGGTCCCAAATTTATCTTCAGATCACCCAGGAAGCTTTTAAAACTCCTGCTGCCCAGGCCATACTCCATACCATTTACAAACCAGCATGTTGCCTGGGGTTGAGAGCCAGGCATCAATATCTTTGAGAAGTGAATAGCTGGCTACAAAGTTAAAGAGCACATCTTCACTGCCGGCACCAACTACAAGTTTGAGGGACTCAAAACCACCATCACATTCAGTAATTCAGTGGAAAGACTCAGAGAAAATATTACACAGCCATGGTTTGTTATAGGAAAAAGATACAGAATTAAATCAACCAAGAGTAGACGTGCATAGAGCAGCATCATGGAGAAACAGCCAAACGCAGAGCTTCGGTTGTCCTCTCCAGTGGAGTCAGGGCATGTTACTGCCCTGGCATTGATGTGTGATAAGGTACATGGAATATTGCCAACCAGGGGAGTTCACCTGAGCTTTCGTGTCCAGGATTTTGATGGGGTCTCCCTCACATAGACGTAATTTGTTGATTGATTGCCCTGTGGTTAATAATATCAGCCTTCAGGTCAACTGATACTGATAGTGCCTGACCCAAAGCCCCCACCCCAAATTGTATTGTCAGCTTCTCTGGAATGGCCAGCTCCCACCCTGAGACTATTTATGTGGGTGTGACCAGCCCCTCTCCTAAATCACATTGGTAGACTATCCACTACCACCCAAGGTCCCCATCAAATAAAGATAGTCTTGTCGCTCTTCTCTTTTCTCTCTCTCCCCCCCCGTGTGTCTTGTGTCTCTCTCTCTCTCTCTCCCCTCCTCTCTCTACCTTCTGTCCTCTCCTCTCTTCCCCCGTCTCTCTCCCTCGCTCTCTCTCTCCTCTCCTCCTTAATGCTGCTCTGCAGCATCCCCCGCCAATAAAGACCTTTCGTACAAAAAAAAAAAGATAGTCTTGTCAAAAAAAAAAAAAAAAGATACTCTAGTCAGGCACAACATTCTAAGGATTCAGAGATCACGTCCCAGAAGTCCTTTTATTTATTTATTATTTTAAATTGTTTATTGTTTTGTTATTACTTATCCATTTATTTATTTAGAGACAGGGTCTTGCCCTGTCACCCAGGCTGGTCTTGAACTCCTGACCTGAAGTGATCCTCCTGCCTCAGCCTCCCAAAGTGCTAGGATTACAGGTGTGAGCCACCACACCCAGCCAGAGGTCCCTTTAGAGCAGTGGTTCTCAACCTTCCTAATGCTCGATGTATTTTACAAAGGGGTCTCAACCCACAGGTTGAGAACCACTGCTTTAGAGGAACTGAATTTGCATTTGTGGGGCAGGCAAACACTCAGATGCTGGCGAGTCTGGCCTTCAAGTCTTCCCTTCTCCCACAGGCAGAGAGCCCGAGACGGGAGTACCTGTGTGTATCGACTCCTTGTCCAACTTCTAGATGCCAACCAGACCGTTCTAGATACATTCTCGGCTGTGCCCGATCCCAGCCAGCAGTGGAACAATAATAGCTGCCTTTGGGTGAGTCTCTAACAGAGGGGTGGGGAAACAGTGGCTTCAAATCAATGGCAGTCATTTTTTTACCTCTCATGGTTTATATGAGTTAGTAATTTGAAAAGGGCTCAGCTGGGCAGTTCTGGTCCAGCATCTCACATTCAGGTAGTGGCTTTCCTGTGCTGGCTGGACTTGAAGAGCCCAGTGATGGTGGTGTGTGTGTTCCAAGCAGCTGGTGGCTGGCCAGGCGTCTCTTTCTTCATTTAGTCTGAGAGCTTCTTCATAGGTTGTCTTGCTTCAGCTGCTTTGGGCTTCCTCAGAGCATGGCAGCCTCAGAGCAGTCAGGTTGCTTACATAGTGGCTCAGGGATAAGTATTCTGGAAAAATAGGAAGAAGCTATATTACTTCTCTGAACTGGCCTTGGAAGTCACTTGACAAAATCACTTAGCATCATTTTTGTCACATTTTTGTGAATCTGGGTGGCAGATTCAAGGTGAAGGGAATTAGATAACAGCTTTTTTGTTTATTTTTTTTGAGACATCATCGCACTCTGTTGGCCAGGCTAGAGGGCTGTGTGTGGTATCACCCTAGCCCACAGTAATCTCAAACTCCTGGGCTCAAGCAATTCTCCTGCCTCGGTCTCCCAAAGCACTCACCACCACACCCAGTTAATTTTTCTATTTTTAGTACAGATGGAGTCTTGCTCTTACTCAGGCTGGTCTTGAATTCCTGGGCTCAAGGGATCTGACCTCCCAGAGTGCTAGGATTGTAGGTGTGAGCCACCATACCTGGCCTAGATTCCAGCTTTTGATGAAGGAGAGGTGAGATTCCAGAACATCCTGTGACACAATGGGGGATGTTGCTGCAGGTACCCTGGGAAGATACCATCTGCCCTCAGCCCCGGCTTTTCTTTTTTTTTTTTTTTAATTAAATTATAGCTGTGTACCTTAATGCAATTATGGGGTACAATATGCTGGTTTTATATACAATTTGAAATACTTCCATCAAACTGGTTAACATAGCCTTCACCGCATTTTCTTAGTTATTATGTTAAGACATTTATATTCTACCCTTAATAGATTTAACTTGTACCCTTGTAAAATGTACCGTAGGTGTGGTCCCACCAATTACCCTCCCTCCACCCATCCTCCCCGCTTCCCTCAGCCTCGGCTTTTAAGGGGAAGGCTGTGGCACAATAGGGCTGACCCCTTCCTCTACTTGCAGGTCACCCACGTGTTTTCCAACATCAAGATGGGCGTCCGCCTTGTGTCTTTCGAACACTGGGGTGAGGAGACGCGGTTCTGGGCTGGCGACTATGAAGCCCGTGTGACCAACTCCAGTGTGATTGTGCGAATTCGCCTGTCCTAGTCAAGGGCTTGTTCTTACAAGACAGCCTGGCCATGCCTTTCAGGACCTGGGACCATTGGCTAGAACCCTTCATTAACAAAGAGCTTATACCTCTCTGGCATACTGGGAACTCCTGGGTACAGTCAAGAGTCCTCTGTCTTCAAGTTCTGGAAGCTACTGGAAGAAGGTTCTTCCATCAGATCTACCTATTCCTGCTGCTTTCAGGGAGGCCTGCTCTACTGAGGGGAGACCCACAGGTAAGCATGAGGGAATTGGAATTGTGGGCCTGAAGAGAACCCCGTCTCCTACTAGCAGCCCTAACCCCCTCTGACCCATCCTCTCCCCTCTGCTGACCTCTTGTCTTCAAGAGGACTTGCTTCAGGGACTTTCTTGGTCTTTTCAGGGAAACCCTCAACTCATTTCTGAACTTAGAATCTCACCCTTAGGGCTAGCAAAATTCCAGCAGCCTTGAGCAGTGACACTAACCTGAGGCTTCTGAGCGGCAGGGCTGAGATTGGATCTCACAGCCAAAAGTCAGCTAAGTTAAAAAAAAAAAAAAAAAAGTTCAGGCCGGGCGTGGTGGCTCACACTGGCTCACACCTGTAATCCCAGCACTTTGGGAGGTTGAGGTAGGCGCATTACCTGAGCTCATGATTTGGAGACCAGCCTGAGCTAGAGAGAGACCCTGTCTCTAAAATTAGCCAGACATTGTGGCAGGTGCCGTAGTCCCAGCTGCTTGGGAGGCTGAGGCAAGAGAATCCCTTAAGCCCAAGAGTTTGAGGTTGCTGTGAGTTCTGATGCCAGGGCACTCTAATGGGGGCAACAAAATGAGACTGTCTTCAAAAAAAAAAAAGTTCAGAGACAGGTGGTTCTACCCACACTGACTTTTCCAGAAAATTAGATGGTTCCCTGAGCTCAACCATGATCTTTGAGGATTTCTGTAATTGTTTAGTGTTTAAAATTACTTTATTTTTCTTTTCTTTTCTTTTTTACTGAGACAGAGTCTCAAGCTGTTGCCCTGAGTAGAGTGCAGTGGCATCACAGCTCACAGCAACCTCAAACTCTTGGGCTTTTTTTTTTTTTAGAGATAGAGTTTTACTTTGTCGCCCTCAGTAGAGTGCTGTGGCATCATAGCTCACAGCAACCTCCAGCTCTTGGGCCTAGGCGATTCTCTTGTCTCAGCCTCCCAAGTAGCTGGGACTATAGATGCCCACCACAATGCCTGTCTATTTCTTTCTTGCAGTTTCACCAGGGCCGGGTTTGAACCTGCCATCCTTGGGATATGGAGCTGGCATCTTACTCACTGAGCCACAGGCACCGCCCTATTTTTCATTTTGACCTTTTTTTCAAACGACAAGAGAATATTAGCCATATATATTTGTCAGTCACATCTAATAAATTTGTAATTTTGGCTTGGCACCTGTAGCTCAAGTGGCTAAGTCGTCAGCCACATACACCAGAGCTGGCAGGTTCGAATCCAAACCCAGGCCTGCTAAACAACAATGACAACTACAACCAAAAAATAGCCAGGTGTTTGTGGTAGGCACCTGTAGTCCCAGCTACTTGGGAGGCTGAGGCAAGAGAATTGCTTAAGCCTAGGAGTTGGAGGTTGCTGTGAGCTGTGATACTACAGCACTCTACGCAGGGAGACAGCTTGACACTCTGTCTCAAAAAAATAAAAATAAAAATAAAAAATAAAATTTATAATTTTGCCATAATTTCTTCAGATGTTTTAAATACAATAGAAATGTGGTGTTACTGCCTTGGTGACTTATTTGATTCACAGAAACAAGTAATCCCATTTGAGGAGGGAAAACTCTACACAAGAAAACACCAGCTAATAGTTGTAAAGGAATGGAAGAATTACAACAATATTTCCCCAAGGCCTAAAGAAATTATTGATTCGGGCAAAGATTATCAATCAGTGTTACAAGCATTAGGTAGGTGATGGGTGAGGCTCAGATATGGGTATAATGTCAAAGTGTTAAAATGCCACACTTGTAACCTGCTAGCCAAGAGGTTGCTGTGGAAGCAGAGATGGTAAGTATTCCATCAGGCAACCTAAGGGCCGTTCGTAGCATCACTGTTGGTGGATCAAGATGCTCCAGGTCTGATGGGAATAAATGAAGTGCGCCATTGCCTTTGTCAGATTCCACGCTGAATGCCTGTCTTGAATGGGTCAGGTCTGTAGCCACAGACCTTCCGTTACAAGGGATTGGTTCTAGGACACCCCCTCTATACATGTACCAAAATCCACAGATGTACAAAGCCCCTAATATGAAGTGGCATGATACTTGCACACATGTATATGACCTTGCACATCCCCCTGTATAAATTATCTCTAGATGACTTATAATACCTAATACAGTGTGAATAGTGCTGCTGACACAGCTGTCCTTTTACTCCTAATATTTTCCATCTGGAACCACAGAAATGGAGACGGAGGGAATCAAGGAAGAGGAACAGGCCACCCCACACCCCTGATGGAAGCAGCCAGACAGCCCTGAAGGTGGTGAGTTTTGCCCTGTCATAATAAGGGGATCGTGACAGCTTGAAATAAAACTGCAGTTACAATGTAGCATATAGTCCAGGAGCAGATACTGGTTTGGACAACTCAGCTCTAGAGAACATTTGGGGAGGGGTGGGAATTTTAATATGAAGAACATGAGATAAACATTTATAGCAATGGGAAAATGGAAACCATTGCCTTAAAAGAAGCATTTTGCAATATAATTTCATTTTGGCAATTGCACTTACGTTGTGTGTGTATGTGTATTAGATCATGTGTGTATGTACTCACATGTGTGTGTAAATAAGTTCTCTTAGATTAGAAGAATAAGAACTAAGGTATTAAACTAGGCGTGGTGGGCTCGGCACCCATAAGCACAGTGGTTACGGCACCAGCCACGTACACCGAGGCTGGCAGGTTCAAACCCAGCCCAGGCCAGCTAAACACCAATGACAACTACAAAAAAAATAGTCTGGGTGGCGCCTGTGGCTCAGTGGGTGTGGCGCCAGCCCCCTATACCAAGGGTGGTGGGTTCGAACCAGGTCCCAGCCAAACATCAACAAAAAATAGTTGGGTGTTGTGGCAGGCGCCCTTAATCCCAGCTACTCGGGAGGCTAAGGCAAGAGAATTGCCTAAGCCCAGGAGTTGGAGGTTGCTGTGAGCTGTGATGCCATGGTGACATCAATGGGCGACAAAATGAGACTCTCTCTAAAAAAATAAATAAATAAAAATAAAATAAATAATAAATAAATAAATAAATAAACTAGCTGTGGTGGCTGACGCCTATCCTAGCACTCTGGGAGGCCAAGGTGGGTGGACTACTTGAGCTCAAGAGTTGGAGACCAGCCTGAGCAAGAGCAAAAACCTCATGCTGTGAGCTAGGATTCCAGGACAACAGAGTAAGACTCTGTCTCAAAGATAAATAAATAGTCTCGGCACTCAGCCGAGTAGGGTCCCAGCCACATACACCGAGGCTGGTGGGTTCAAACTCAGCCCAGGCCTGCTAAACAACAATGACAACTGCAACCAGAAAAAAACAGCCAGGTCTTGTGATGGGCATCTGCAGTCCTAGATACTTGGGAGGCTGAGGCAAGAGAATTGCTTAAGCCCAGGAGTTTGAGGTTGCTGTGAGCTGTGAGGCCACAACACTCTACCAAGGATGACATAGTGAGACCCTGTCAAAAACAAATAAACAAACAAACAAACAGGTCCGACCTCTGGGGACCTGACTCATGGGACCCCCTGGCTAATTTTGGCCAGTGCTGGCTAGTGTGAGGTATCTAGTCCTGCCTAGACCTTTTCCTTCTCTTCTCTAAGTGGATAGAGAAAAGGCTCAGACCCTCCCAGAAATGAGTTTGGGGTATCAAATACTATAAAAGTGTGAAGTTGCTTTCTACTCCAGGTGGGAGGAAAAAGGGTTCAAATTTCCCAAAGATGGTATTAGGTGAACCAAAAATGTACAAGTTTAGGCTTGGCACCTGTGGCTCAGTGGGCTAAGGTGTCAGCCACATACACCTGAGCTGGCGGGTTCGAATCCAGCCCGGGCCCGCCAAACAACAATGACGGCTGCAACCAAAAAATGGCCGGGCGTTGTGGCGGGCACCTGTGGTCCCAGCTGCTTGGGAGGCGGGGGCAGGAGACTTGCTTGAGCCCAGGAATTGGAGGTTGCTGTGAGCTGTGTTGCTACAGCACTCTATCCAGGGTGACAGCTTGAGGCTCTGTCAAAAAAAAAAAAAAAAAAAAAAAGAATTCTATTCCATTTACAATAGTGCCAAAGAAGATGAAATATCTGGGAGTGTATCTAACAAAGGACATGAAAGATCTCTATAAAGAGAACTATGAAACTCTGAAAAAAGAAATAGCTGAAGATGTTAACAAATGGAAAAACATACCATGCTTACGGCTGGGAAGAATCAACATTGTTAAAATGCCTATACTACCCAAAGCAATCTACAGATTTTATGCAATCCCTATTAAAGCACCTCTGTCATACTTTAAAGATCTGGAAAAATTAGTACTTCATTTTATATGTAACCAGAAAAAACCTCAAATAGCTAAGACATCACTCAGAAATAAAAACAAATCAGGAGGAATCACGCTACTGGACTTCAGACTGACTATGCTATAAATTTATAATGATCAAAACAGCATGGTACTGGCACAAAATAGAGAGGTAGATGTATGGAACAGAATTGAAAACTAAGAGATGAACCCAGACATTTATCATCATTTGATCTTTGATAAGCCTATCAAAAATATAAACTGGGGCAAAGATGATAGGGCGCTGGAGGAAGGAGGCCATGTCCCTCAGAATCTGCTCTGTGAAGGCTCCTGCAATGGTGGCAACACCTACAGGGGAAAGGGGAGGGGCAAGATGGCCAACTAGAAGCAGCTTCTGACAGAGGCTCCTGTCCAAAAGGACAGATAACCTCCAGAAACTGTCCAATTGAGCTGAAGACTGGGAGCCCAGCCAGGAGAGAGAACTCTGCTGGATCACCCGCATGGCCCCAATTGGCACTGGCCTTGGCTGGCCCCAATTGGTGCCCCACAGGGCCTTGGCCTGTTGCCAGCAGTGGCCAGGAACTCAGCAGGGGCTCCTGTGCTGTCTGGATTGGCCTTGGGCACCACCAACAGTGGCCAGCCCACCAGGTAAGAGACACGGGGCCCCAGGAGAACCCGCCAGCCCCCAGGCCAGGAACTCTGCCCAGAACCATGGGGCTCCACTCCGTCCCCTGCTGAGGCCACCACCCATTGGCCAGGGACTCTGCAGAGACCACTGTGTGGCTCCGATCCATGCCCCAGGGGCCTCAGCCTGCTGCCCAGAGCAGGCAGGAACCTGAGGGGAATCCCGCAGCAGCCCACCATTAGCGCCCGCTGGGCCGCCAGCAGCAGCCAGGAACTCCCCCAGCACTCCCCAGCAGCCCTGATTGGCGGTTGCCTTGGCCCACAGCCAGCAGCAGCCAGGAACTCTGCTGGGTCCCCTGCATGGCCCCGATTGGTGCTCGCCTTGGCCTGCTGCCAGCAGCGGCCAGAAACTCCACCGAGGACTCCTGCACAGCCCTGATTGGCACCCCTCAGGGCCTTGGCCCACCACCAACAGCGGCCAGGAACTCAATGGGGACTCCTGCGTGGCCCCAATTGGTGCTAGTGTTGGCCAGGAACCCCACTGGGACTCCCGTGCAACCCTGATTGGCACTTGCCTTGACCCGCAGGCAGCAGCAGCCAGGAACTCTGCTGGGTCTCCTGTGAGGCCCTGACTGGTGCTCCACAGGCCTTAGCCTGCCACCAGCAGTGGCCAGGAACTCCGCAGGGACTCCCTTGCTGCTCTGATAGGTGCTTGCCTTGGGTGCTGCCAGCAGCAGCCAGGAACTCTTCGCAGCCCCAATTGGCGCTGGCAGCTGCCATCAGCAGCCAGGAACTCCACCAGGACTCCTGTGCGGCCTGGCCCTGATTGGTGCTTGCCTTGGCCTGCCACCAGCAGTGGCCAGGGACTCTGCTGGGAACCTGCCAGGGCTCTGCTTGCCTGCCTGGGCCAAGAACTCCAGGAGCCAAACAACCCCCATCCTCCCCTACCCTCTCTGCCTCCACACCAGCTCCACCCATCTGCCTAGGGACTCAGGAGGGGCATGACCTGTGCCAACCCTCTGGAGCCCTCCTCCCAGCCAGAGACTGCTGGAGGCACGGGCTCCCTTTGCAAAGGCCACCAGGTACACCATCCAAGGCCCTGCTGCTTGATCTGGGTGTGCCACACTCCAGAGCTGCTCCCACAGCCAGAAATCTCTGGCTGGTGCAGTCCCAGAGGAGCTACACAGGGTCACTCCCTACAAAGATCCAGCAACAACAGAGTGATACTGCCGGGGTCTGATCTGGGAGAGACACCTCCCCAACTCTGAGGACTGTCATAGGAAACAGTGAAAAATAATCATGAGGTGGAATCAATAGAAAAACTCTGGCAATATGAATAATCAGAGTAGATCAACACTCTCAAGGAACAACAAGGTAGATATAGCACAAGATCCCTTGCATAAGCAAATGGCTGAGATGTCAGAAATCGAATTCAGAGTCTAGATAGCGAATAAGATCAGCGGAATGGAGGAAAAGATGGAACTAGAATTTCAAGCAGTAATCCAAAACATGACCCAAAGGATGTCTCAAGAGTTCAATTAATTCAAAGACAAAATGACCAAAGATTTTGACACATTGAGACAAGAAGTGGCAGCCCTCAAAAATCTGAGAAATACAGTAGAATCCCTCAGTAACAGAATGGAGCAAGCAGAAGAAAGGATTTCTGACTTGGAAGACAAAGCTTACGAATGCTCCCAAACTCCCAAAGAGGAAGAGAAATGGAAAGCAAAAACGGATCATTCTCTCAGACAGCTCTGGGATAACTCAAAGAAAACCAATATTCGCCTTATAAGGATACCTGAAAACGATGAAGTGGCATCACAAGGCACAGAGTCTCTTCTTTATGAGATTATGAAAGAGAACTTTCCAGACATGCCAAGAGATTAAGAAATTCAGATAGAAGACAGTTTCAGAAGCCCAGTATGACTCAACCCAAATAAGACATCACCCAGGCACATCATAATTAACTTCACTAAAGTTAATATGAAGGAGAAAATTCTGAAAGCAGCCAGACGTGAGAAATCGATTACCTACAAGGGGAAGAATATTAGAATCACTACAGATCTCTCTGATCAAACCTTTCAAGCTAGAAGAGAATGGTCATTGACGTTTAATCTCCTAAAACAAAAGAACTTTCAACCCAGGATCCTGTACCCAGCTAAACTGAGTTTCACTTATAACGGAGAAACTAAATACTTTAATGACATCCATATGTTGAAGAAATTTGCCATAACTAAACCAGCTCTCCAGGATATTCTCAGACCTATTTTCCATAATGGCCAGCGTAATCCTCCAATGCAAAAGTAAACTCATCCAGAAACTTTTTATAAAAGTCCAACTCACACAGCAACAAAGGATTAAAAATGTCCACTAGGTCTTCTCAAGATTTATCATTGGTTTCAATTAATGT